>CM050166.1:443008715-443201505 GCA_027410445.1 Discoglossus pictus | reverse complement strand
CACCTGTCCTCTCCTCACCCTGTCCTGTGTAAACCCCCAGCTCTCTCACATCCTGTCCTGTGCACACACTCCTGTCCTCCACTCACCCTGTCCTGTGTATACCCCAGCCCTCTTACATCCTGTCCTGTGCACACACTCCTGTCCTCTCCTCACCCTGTCTTATGTATACCCCTGCTCTCTCACATCCTGTCCTGTGCACACACTCCTGTCCTCTCCTCACCCTGTCCTGTGTATACCCCAGCTCTCTCACATCCTATCCTGTGCACACACTCCTGTCCTCTCCTCACCCTGTCCTGTGTATACCCCAGCTCTCTCACATCCTGTCCAGTGCACACACTACTGTCCTCTCCTCACCCTGTCCTGTGTATACCCCAGCTCTCTCACATCCTGTCCTGTGCACACACTCCTGTCCTCTCCTCACCCTGTCCTGCGTATACCCCTGCTCTCTCACATCCTGTCCTGTGCACACACTCCTGTCCTCTCCTCACCCTGTCCTGTGTATACCCCAGCTCTCTCACATCCTATCCTGTGCACACACTCCTGTCCTCTTCTCACCCTGTCCTGTGTATACCCCAGCTCTCTCACATCCTGTCCAGTGCACACACTACTGTCCTCTCCTCACCCTGTCCTGTGTATACCCCAGCTCTCTCACATCCTGTCCTGTGCACACACTCCTGTCCTCTCCTCACCCTGTCCTGTGTATACCCCCAGCTCTCTCACATCCTGTCCTGTGCACATACTCCTGTCTTCTCCTCACCCTGTCCTATTTTTATCCCAGCTCTCTCACATCCTGTCCTGTGCACACTCCTGTCCTCTCCTCACCCTGTCCTGTGTAAACCCCCAGCTCTCTCACATCCTGTCCTGTGCACACACTCCTGTCCTCCACTCACCCTGTCCTGTGTATACCCCAGCTCTCTCACATCCTGTCCTGTGCACACACTCCTGTCCTCTCCTCACCCTGTCCTGTGTATACCCCAGCTCTCTCACATCCTTTCCTGTGCACACACTCCTGTCCTCCACTCACCCTGTCCTGTGTAAACCCCCAGCTCTCTCACATCCTGTCCTGTGCACACACTCCTGTCCTCCACTCACCCTGTCCTGTGTATACCCCAGCTCTCTCATATCCTGTCCTGTGCACACACTCCTGTCCTCTCCTCACCCTGTCCTGTGTATACCCCTGCTCTCTCTCATCCTGTCCTGTGCACACACCCCTGTTTTCTCCTCACCCTGTCCTGTGTATACCCCAGCTCTCTCACATTCTGTCCTGTGCACTCACCGCTGTCCTCTCCTCACCGTGTGTATACCCCCAGCTCTCTCACATCCTGTCCTGTGTATACCCTAGCTCTCTCACATCCTATCCTGTGCACACACTCCTGTCCTCTCCTCACCGTGTGTATACCCCAGCTCTCTCACATCCTGTCCTGTGCACACACCCCTGTCCTCTCCTCACCGTGTGTATACCCCAGCTCTCTCACATCCTGTCCTGTGCACACACACCTGTTCTCTCCTCACCCTGTCCTGTGTATACCCCAGCTCTCTCACATCCTGTCCTGTGCACACACTCCTGTCCTCTCCTCACCGTGTTTATAACCCCAGCTCTCTCACATCCTGTCCTGTGCACACACTCCTGTTCTCTCCTCACCCTGTCCTGTTTATACCCCAGCTCTCTCACATCCTGTCTTGTACACACACCCCTGTCCTCTCCTTACCCTGTCCTGTGTATACCCCAGCTCTCTCACATCCTGTCCTGTGCACACACTCCTGTCCTCTCCTCACCCTGTCCTGTGTATACCCCCAGCTCTCTCACATCCTGTCCTGTGCACACACCCCTGTCCTCTCCTCACCCTGTCCTGTGTATACCCCAGCTCTCTCACGTCCTGTCCCGTGCACACACTCCTGTCCTCTCCTCACCCTGTCCTGTTTATACCCCAGCTCTCTCACATCCTGTCCTGTGCACACACTCCTGTCCTCTCCTCACCCTGTCCTGTGTATACCCCAGCTCTCTCACATCCTGTCCTGTGCAAACACTCCTGTCCTCTCCTAACCCTGTCCTGTGTATACCCCAGCTCTCTCACATCCTGTCCTGTGCACACACTCCTGTCCTCTCCTCACCCTGTCCTGTGTATACCCCAGCTCTCTCACATCCTGTCCTGTGCACACACTCCTGTCCTCTCCTCACCCTGTCCTATTTTTATCCCAGCTCTCTCACATCCTGTCGTGTGCACACTCCTGTCCTCTCCTCACCCTGTCCTGTGTAAACCCCCAGCTCTCTCACATCCTGTCCTGTGCACACACTCCTGTCCTCCACTCACCCTGTCCTGTGTATACCCCAGCCCTCTTACATCCTGTCCTGTGCACACACTCCTGTCCTCTCCTCACCCTGTCCTGTGTATACCCCTGCTCTCTCACATCCTGTCCTGTGCACACACTCCTGTCCTCTCCTCACCCTGTCCTGTGTATACCCCAGCTCTCTCACATCCTATCCTGTGCACACACTCCTGTCCTCTCCTCACCCTGTCCTGTGTATACCCCAGCTCTCTCACATCCTGTCCAGTGCACACACTACTGTCCTCTCCTCACCCTGTCCTGTGTATACCCCAGCTCTCTCACATCCTGTCCTGTGCACACACTCCTGTCCTCTCCTCACCCTGTCCTGTGTATACCCCAGCTCTCTCACATCCTGTCCTGTGCACACACTCCTGTCCTCTCCTCACCCTGTCCTGTGTATACCCCCAGCTCTCTCACATCCTGTCCTGTGCACACACTCCTGTCCTCTCCTCACCCTGTCCTATTTTTATCCCAGCTCTCTCACATCCTGTCCTGTGCACACTCCTGTCCTCTCCTCACCCTGTCCTGTGTAAACCCCCAGCTCTCTCACATCCTGTCCTGTGCACACACTCCTGTCCTCTCCTCACCCTGTCCTGTGTATACCCCAGCTCTCTCACATCCTGTCCTGTGCACACACTCCTGTCCTCTCCTCACCCTGTCCTGTGTATACCCCAGCTCTCTCACATCCTGTCCTGTGCACACACTCCTGTCCTCCACTCACCCTGTCCTGTGTATACCCCAGCTCTCTCACATCCTGTCCTCTCCTCACCCTGTCCTGTGTATACCCCCAGCTCTCTCACATCCTGTCCTGTGCACACACTCCTGTCCTCCACTCACCCTGTCCTGTGTATACCCCAGCTCTCTCACATCCTGTCCTGTGCACACACTCCTGTCCTCTCCTCACCCTGTCCTGTGTATACCCCTGCTCTCTCACATCCTGTCCTGTGCACACACCCCTGTTTTCTCCTCACCCTGTCCTGTGTATACCCCAGCTCTCTCACATCCTGTCCTATGCACACACTCCTGTCCTCTCCTCACCCTTTCCTGTGTAAACCCCCAGCTCTCTCACATCCTGTCCTGTGCACACACTCCTGTCCTCTCCTCACCCTGTCCTGTGTATACCCCAGCTCTCTCACATCCTGTCCTGTGCACACACTCCTGTCCTCTCCTCACCCTGTCCTGTGTATACCCCAGCTCTCTCACATCCTGTCCTGTGCACACACCCATGTCCTCTCCTCTCTCACATCCTGTCCTGTGCACACACTCCTGTCCTCTCCTCACCCTGTCCTGTGTATACCCCAGCTCTCTCACATCCTGTCCTGTGCACACACTCCTGTCCTCTCCTCACCCTGTCCTGTGTATACCCCAGCTCTCTCACATCCTGTCCTGTGCACACACTCCTGTCCTCTCCTCACCCTGTCCTGTGTATACCCCAGCTCTCTCACAACCTGTCCTGTGCACACACTCCTGTCCTCTCCACATCCTGTCCTGTGTATACCCCAGCTCTCTCACATCCTATCCTGTGTACACACTCCTGTCCTCTCCTCACTCTGTCCTGTGTATACCCCAGCTCTCTCACATCCTGTCCTGTGCACACACTCCTGTCCTCTCCTCACCCTGTCCTGTGTATACCCCAGCTCTCTCACATCCTGTCCTGTGCACACACTCCTGTCCTCTCCTCACCCTGTCCTGTGTATACCCCAGCTCTCTCACATCCTGTCCTGTGCACACACTCCTGTCCTCTCCTCACCCTGTCCTGTGTATACCCCAGCTCTCTCACAACCTGTCCTGTGCACACACTCCTGTCCTCTCCACATCCTGTCCTGTGTATACCCCAGCTCTCTCACATCCTATCCTGTGTACACACTCCTGTCCTCTCCTCACCCTGTCCTGTGTAAACCCCAGCTCTCTCACATCCTGTCCTGTGCACACACTCCTGTCCTCTCCTCACCCTGTCCTGTGTATACCCCAGCTCTCTCACATCCTGTCCTGTGCACACACTCCTGTCCTCTCCTTACCCTGTCCTGTGTATACCCCAGCTCTCTCACATCCGGTCCTTTGCACACACTCCTGTTCTCTCCTCACCCTGTCCTGTGTATACCCCAGCTCTCTCCCATCCTGTCCTGTGTATACCCTAGCTCCCTCACATCCTATCCTGTGCACACATTCCTGTCCTCTCCTCGCCGTGTGTATACCCCAGCTCTCTCACATCCTGCCCTGTGCACACACCCCTTTTTTCTCCTCACCCTGTCCTGTGTATACCCCAGCTCTCTCACATCCTGTCCTGTGCACACACTCCTGTCCTCTCCTCACCCTGTCCTGTGTAAACCCCCAGCTCTCTCACATCCTGTCCTGTGCATACACTCCTGTCCTCTCCTCACCCTGTCCTGTGTATACCCCAGCTCTCTCACATCCTATCCTGTGCACATACTCCTGTCCTCTCCTCACCCTGTCCTGTGTATACCCCAGCTCTCTCACATCCTGTCCAGTGCACACACTCCTGCCCTCTCCTCACCCTGTCCTGTGTATACCCCAGCTCTCTCACATCCAGTCCTGTGCACACACTCCTGTCCTCTCCTCACCCTGTCCTGTGTATACCCCAGCTCTCTCACATCCTGTCCTGTGCACACACTCCTGTCCTCTCCTCACCCTGTCCTGTGCATACCCCAGCTCTCTCACATCCTGTCCTGTGCACACACTCCTGTCCTCTCCTCACCCTGTCCTGTGCATACCCCAGCTCTCTCACATCCTGTCCTGTGCACACACTCCTGTCCTCTCCTCACCCTGTCCTGGGTATACCCCAGCTCTCTCACATCCTGTCCTGTGCACACACTCCTGTCCGCTCCTCACCCTGTCCTGTGTATACCCCAGCTCTCTCACATTCTGTCCTGTGCACACACTCCTGTTCTCTCCTCACCCTGTCCTGTGTATACCCCAGCTCTCTCACATCCTGTCCTGTGCACACACTCCTGTCCTGTGTATACCCTAGATCTCTCACATCCTGTCCTGTACACACACTCCTGTCCTCTCCTCACCCTGTCCTGTGTATACCCCAGCTCTCTCACATTCTGTCCTGTGCACTCACCCCTGTCCTCTCCTCACCGTGTGTATACCCCCAGCTCTCTCACATCCTGTCCTGTGTATACCCTAGCTCTCTCACACCCTATCCTGTGCACACACTCCTGTCCTCTTCTCACCGTGTGTATACCACAGCTCTGTCACATCCTGTCCTGTGCACACACCCCTGTCCTCTCCTCACCGTGTGTATACCCCAGCTCTCTCACATCCTGTCCTGTGCACACACCCCTGTTCCCTCCTCACCCTGTCCTGTGTATACCCCAGCTCTCTCACATCCTGTCCCGTGCACACACTCCTGTCCTCTCCTCACCGTGTTTATACCCCCAGCTCTCTCACATCCTGTCCTGTGCACACACTCCTGTTCTCTCCTCACCCTGTCCTGTTTATACCCCAGCTCTCTCACATCCTGTCCTGTACACACACCCCTGTCCTCTCCTTACCCTGTCCTGTGTATACCCCAGCTCTCTCACATCCTGTCCTGTGCACAAACTCCTGTCCTCTCCTAACCCTGCCCAGTGTATACCCCAGCTCTTTCACATCCTGTCCTGTGCACACACCCCTGTCCTCTCCTCACCCTGTCCTGTGTATACCCCAGCTCTCTCACATCCTGGCCTGTGCACACACTCCTGTCCTCTCCTCACCCTGTCCTGTTTATACACCAGCTCTCTCACATCCTGTCCTGTGCACACACTCCTGTCCTCTCCTCACCCTGTCCTATGTATACCCCCAGCTCTCTCACATCCTGTCCTGTGCACACACTCCTGTCCTCTCCTCACCCTGTCCTGTGTATACCCCCAGCTCTCTCACATCCTGTCCTGTGCACACACCCCTGTCCTCTCCTCACCCTGTCCTTTGTATACCCCAGCTCTCTCACATCCTGTCCTGTGCACACACTCCTGTCCTCTCCTAACCCTGTCCTGTGTATACCCCAGCTCTCTCACATCCTGTCCTGTGCACTCACTCCTGTCCTCTCCTCATCCTGTCCTGTGTATACCCCCAGCTCTCTCACATCCTGTCCTGTGCACACACCCCTGTCCTCTCCTCACCCTGTCCTGTGTATACCCCAGCTTTCTCACATCCTGTCCTGTGCACACACTCCGTTTCTCTCCTCACCCTGTCCTGTGTATACCCCAGCTCTCTCAAATCCTGTCCTGTGCACACACTCCTGTCCTCTCCTCACCCTGTCCTGTGTATACCCCAGCTCTCTCACATCCTGTCCTGTGCACACACTCCTGTCCTCTCCTCACCCTGTCCTGTGTATACCCCAGCTCTCTCACATCCTGTCCTGTGCACACACTCCTGTCCTCTCCTCACCCTGTCCTATTTTTATCCCAGCTCTCTCACATCCTGTCGTGTGCACACTCCTGTCCTCTCCTCACCCTGTCCTGTGTAAACCCGCAGCTCTCTCACATCCTGTCCTGTGCACACACTCCTGTCCTCCACTCACCCTGTCCTGTGTATACCCCAGCCCTCTTACATCCTGTCCTGTGCACACACTCCTGTCCTCTCCTCACCCTGTCCTGTGTATACCCCTGCTCTCTCACATCCTGTCCTGTGCACACCCCCCTGTTTTCTCCTCACCCTGTCCTGTGTATACCCCAGCTCTCTCACATCCTGTCCTGTGCACACACACCTGTCTTCTCCTCACCCTGTCCTGTGTATACCCCAGCTCTCTCACATCCTGTCCTGTGCATACACTCCTGTCCTCTCCTCACCCTGTCCTGTGTAAACCCCCAGCTCTTTCACATCCTGTCCTGTGCACACACTCCTGTCCTCTCCTCACCCTGTCCTGTGTATACCCCAGCTCTCTTACATCCTGTCCTGTGCACACACTCCTGTCCTCTCCTCACCCTGTCCTGTGTATACCCCAGCTCTCTCACATCCTGTCCTGTGCACACACTCCTGTCCTGTCCTCACCCTGTCCTGTGTATACCCCAGCTCTCTCACATCCTATCCTGTCCTCTCCTCACCCTGTCCTGTGTATACCCCAGCTCTCTCACAACCTGTCCTGTGCACACACTCCTGTCCTCTCCTCACCCTGTCCTGTGTATACCCCAGCTCTCTCACATCCTATCCTGTGTACACACTCCTGTCCTCTCCTCACCCTGTCCTGTGTAAACCCCCAGCTCTCTCACATCCAGTCCTGTGCACACACTCCTGTCCTCTCCTCACCGTGTGTATACCCCAATCTCTCTCACATCCTATCTTGTGTATACCCCAGCTCCATCACATCCTGTCCTGTGGACACACCCCTGTTTTCTCCTCACCCTGTCCTGTGTATACCCCAGCTCTCTCACATCCTGTCCTATGCACACACTCCTGTCCTCTCCTCACCCTGTCCTGTGTATACCCCAGCTCTCTCACATCCTGTCCTGTGCACACACTCCTGTCCTCTCCTCACCCTGTCCTGTGTATACCCCAACTCTCTCACATCCTGTCCTGTGCACACACTCCTGTCCTCTCCTCACCCTGTCCTGTGTATACCCCAGCTCTCTCACATCCTGTCCTGTGCACACACTCCTGTCCTCTCCTCACCCTGTCCTGTGTATACCCCAGCTCTCTCACATCCTATCCTGTGCACACACTCCTGTCCTCTCCTCACCCTGTCCTGTGTAAACCCCCAGCTCTCTCACATCCTGTCCTGTGCACACACTCCTGTCCTCTCCTCACCCTGTCCTGTGTATACCCCAGCTCTCTCACATCCTATCCTATGCACACACTCCTGTCCTCTCCTCACCCTGTCCTGTGTATACCCCAGCTCTCTCACATCCTGTCCAGTGCACACACTCCTGTCCTCTCCTCACCCTGTCATGTGTATACCCCAGCTCTCTCACATCCTGTCCTGTGCACACACTCCTGTCCTCTCCTCACCCTGTCCTGTGTATACCCCCAGCTCTCTCACATCCTGTCCTGTGCACACACTCCTGTCCTCTCCTCACCCTGTCCTATTTTTATCCCAGCTCTCTCACATCCTGTCCTGTGCACACACTCCTGTCCTCTCCTCACCATGTCCTGTGTAAACTCTTAGCTCTCTCATATCCTGTCCTGTGCACACACTCCTGTCCTCCACTCACCCTGTCCTGTGTATACCCCAGCTCTCTCACATCCTGTCCTGTGCACACACTCCTGTCCTCTCCTCACCCTGTCCTGTATATACCCCAGCTCTCTGACATCCTGTCCTGTGTACACACCCCTGTTTTCTCCTCACCCTGTCCTGTGTATACCCCAGCTCTCTCACATCCTGTCCTGTGCACACACTCCTGTTCTCTCCTCACCCTGTCCTGTGTAAACCCCCAGCTCTCTCACATCCTGTCCTGTGCACACACTCCTGTCCTCTCCTCACCCTGTCCTGTGTATACCCCAGCTCTCTCACATCCTGTCCTGTGCACACACCCGTGTCCTCTCCTCTCTCACATCCTGTCCTGTGCACACACTCCTGTCCTCTCCTCACCCTGTCCTGTGTATACCCCAGCTCTCTCACATCCTGTCCTGTGCACACACTCCTGTCCTCTCCTCACCCTGTCCTGTGTATACCCCAGCTCTCTCACATCCTGTCCTGTGCACACACTCCTGTCCTCTCCTCACCCTGTCCTGTGTATACCCCAGCTCTCTCACAACCTGTCCTGTGCACACACTTCTGTCCTCTCCTCACCCTGTCCTGTGTATACCCCAGCTCTCTCACATCCTATCCTGTGTACACACTCCTGTCCTCTCCTCACCCTGTCCTGTGTAATCCCCCAGCTCTCTCACATCCTGTCCTGTGCACACACTCCTGTCCTCTCCTCACCCTGTCCTGTGTATACCCCAGCTCTCTCACATCCTGTCCTGTGCACACACTCCTGTCCTCTCCTTACCCTGTCCTGTGTATACCCCAGCTCTCTCACATCCTGTCCTTTGCACACACCCCTATCCTCTGCTCACCGTGTGTATACCCCCATCTCTCTCACATCCTGTCCTGTGTATACCCCAGCTCTCTCACAACCTGTCCTGTGCACACACTCCTGTCCTCTCCTCACCCTGTCCTGTGTATACCCCAGCTCTCTCACATCCTATCCTGTGTACACACTCCTGTCCTCTCCTCACCCTGTCCTGTGTAAACCCCCAGCTCTCTCACATCCTTTCCTGTGCACACACTCCTGTCCTCTCCTCACCCTGTCCTGTGTATACCCCAGCTCTCTCACATCCTGTCCTGTGCACACACTCCTGTCCTCTCCTCACCCTGTCCTGTGTATACCCCAGCTCTCTCACATCCTGTCCTTTGCACACACCCCTGTCCTCTCCTCACCGTGTGTATACCCCAGCTCTCTCACATCCTGTCCTGTGCACACACCCCTGTTTTCTCCTCACCATGTCCTGTGTATACCCCAGCTCTCTCACATCCTGTCCTGTGCACACACTCCTGTCCTCTCCTCACCCTGTCCTGTGTATACCCCAGCTCTCTCACATCCTATCCTGTGCACACACTCCTGTCCTCTCCTCACCGTGTCCTGTGTAAACCCCCAGCTCTCTCACATTCTGTCCTGTGCACACACTCCTGTCCTCCACTCACCCTGTCCTGTGTATACAACAGCTCTCTCACATCCTGTCCTGTGCACACACTCCTGTCCTCTCCTCACCCTGTCCTGTGTATACCCTAGCTCTCTCACATCCTGTCCTGTGCACACACTCCTGTCCTCTCCTCACCCTGTCCTGTGTATACCCCAGCTCTCTCACATCCTGTCCTGTGCACACACTCCTGTCCTCTCCTCACCCTGTCCTGTGTATACCCCAGCTCTCTCACATCGTGTCCTGTGCACACACCCGTGTCCTCTCCTCTCTCACATCCTGTCCTGTGCACACACTCCTGTCCTCTCCTCACCCTGTCCTGTGTAAACCCCCAGCTCTCTCACATCCTGTCCTGTGCACACACTCCTGTCCTCTCCTCACCCTGTCCTGTGTATACCCCAGCTCTCTCACATCCTATCCTGTGCACACACTCCTGTCCTCTCCTCACCCTGTCCTGTGTATACCCCAGCTCTCTCACATCCTGTCCAGTGCACACACTCCTGCCCTCTCCTCACCCTGTCCTGTGTTTACCCCAGCTCTATCACATCCTGTCCTGTGCACACACTCCTGTCCTCTCCTCACCCTGTCCTGTGTATACCCCAGCTCTCTCACATCCTTTCCTGTGCACACACCCGTGTCCTCTCCTCTCTCACATCCTGTCCTGTGCACACACTCCTGTCCTCTCCTCACCCTGTCCTGTGTATACCCCAGCTCTCTCACATCCTGTCCTGTGCACACACTCCTGTCCTCTCCTCACCCTGTCCTGTGTATACCCCCAGCTCTCTCACATCCTGTCCTGTGCACACACTCCTGTCCTCTCCTCACCCTGTCCTATTTTTATCCCAGCTCTCTCACATCCTGTCCTGTGCACACACTCCTGTCCTCTCCTCACCATGTCCTGTGTAAACTCTTAGCTCTCTCATATCCTGTCCTGTGCACACACTCCTGTCCTCCACTCACCCTGTCCTGTGTATACCCCAGCTCTCTCACATCCTGTCCTGTGCACACACTCCTGTCCTCTCCTCACCCTGTCCTGTATATACCCCAGCTCTCTGACATCCTGTCCTGTGCACACACCCCTGTTTTCTCCTCACCCTGTCCTGTGTATACCCCAGCTCTCTCACATCCTGTCCTGTGCACACACTCCTGTTCTCTCCTCACCCTGTCCTGTGTAAACCCCCAGCTCTCTCACATCCTGTCCTGTGCACACACTCCTGTCCTCTCCTCACCCTGTCCTGTGTATACCCCAGCTCTCTCACATCCTGTCCTGTGCACACACCCGTGTCCTCTCCTCTCTCACATCCTGTCCTGTGCACACACTCCTGTCCTCTCCTCACCCTGTCCTGTGTATACCCCAGCTCTCTCACATCCTGTCCTGTGCACACACTCCTGTCCTCTCCTCACCCTGTCCTGTGTATACCCCAGCTCTCTCACATCCTGTCCTGTGCACACACTCCTGTCCTCTCCTCACCCTGTCCTGTGTATACCCCAGCTCTCTCACAACCTGTCCTGTGCACACACTTCTGTCCTCTCCTCACCCTGTCCTGTGTATACCCCAGCTCTCTCACATCCTATCCTGTGTACACACTCCTGTCCTCTCCTCACCCTGTCCTGTGTAATCCCCCAGCTCTCTCACATCCTGTCCTGTGCACACACTCCTGTCCTCTCCTCACCCTGTCCTGTGTATACCCCAGCTCTCTCACATCCTGTCCTGTGCACACACTCCTGTCCTCTCCTTACCCTGTCCTGTGTATACCCCAGCTCTCTCACATCCTGTCCTTTGCACACACCCCTATCCTCTGCTCACCGTGTGTATACCCCCATCTCTCTCACATCCTGTCCTGTGTATACCCCAGCTCTCTCACAACCTGTCCTGTGCACACACTCCTGTCCTCTCCTCACCCTGTCCTGTGTATACCCCAGCTCTCTCACATCCTATCCTGTGTACACACTCCTGTCCTCTCCTCACCCTGTCCTGTGTAAACCCCCAGCTCTCTCACATCCTTTCCTGTGCACACACTCCTGTCCTCTCCTCACCCTGTCCTGTGTATACCCCAGCTCTCTCACATCCTGTCCTGTGCACACACTCCTGTCCTCTCCTTACCCTGTCCTGTGTATACCCCAGCTCTCTCACATCCTGTCCTTTGCACACACCCCTGTCCTCTCCTCACCGTGTGTATACCCCAGCTCTCTCACATCCTGTCCTGTGCACACACCCCTGTTCTCTCCTCACCATGTCCTGTGTATACCCCAGCTCTCTCACATCCTGTCCTGTGCACACACTCCTGTCCTCTCCTCACCCTGTCCTGTGTATACCCCAGCTCTCTCACATCCTATCCTGTGCACACACTCCTGTCCTCTCCTCACCGTGTCCTGTGTAAACCCCCAGCTCTCTCACATTCTGTCCTGTGCACACACTCCTGTCCTCCACTCACCCTGTCCTGTGTATACCACAGCTCTCTCACATCCTGTCCTGTGCACACACTCCTGTCCTCTCCTCACCCTGTCCTGTGTATACCCTAGCTCTCTCACATCCTGTCCTGTGCACACACTCCTGTCCTCTCCTCACCCTGTCCTGTGTATACCCCAGCTCTCTCACATCCTGTCCTGTGCACACACTCCTGTCCTCTCCTCACCCTGTCCTGTGTATACCCCAGCTCTCTCACATCCTGTCCTGTGCACACACCCGTGTCCTCTCCTCTCTCACATCCTGTCCTGTGCACACACTCCTGTCCTCTCCTCACCCTGTCCTGTGTAAACCCCCAGCTCTCTCACATCCTGTCCTGTGCACACACTCCTGTCCTCTCCTCACCCTGTCCTGTGTATACCCCAGCTCTCTCACATCCTATCCTGTGCACACACTCCTGTCCTCTCCTCACCCTGTCCTGTGTATACCCCAGCTCTCTCACATCCTGTCCAGTGCACACACTCCTGCCCTCTCCTCACCCTGTCCTGTGTATACCCCAGCTCTATCACATCCTGTCCTGTGCACACACTCCTGTCCTCTCCTCACCCTGTCCTGTGTATACCCCAGCTCTCTCACATCCTGTCCTGTGCACACACCCGTGTCCTCTCCTCTCTCACATCCTGTCCTGTGCACACACTCCTGTCCTCTCCTCACCCTGTCCTGTGTATACCCCAGCTCTCTCACATCCTGTCCTGTGCACACACTCCTGTCCTCTCCTCACCCTGTCCTGTGTATACCCCAGCTCTCTCACATCCTGTCCTGTGCACACACTCCTGTCCTCTCCTCACCCTGTCCTATTTTTATCCCAGCTCTCTCACATCCTATCCTGTGCACACTCCTGTCCTCTCCTCACCCTGTCCTGTGTAAACCCCCAGCTCTCTCACATCCTGTCCTGTGCACAAACCCCTGTCCTCTCCTCACCGTGTGTATACCCCAGCTCTCTCCCATCCTGTCCTGTGTATTCCCTAGCTCCCTCACATCCTATCCTGTGCACACACTCCTGTCCTCTCCTCGCCGTGTGTATACCTCAGCTCTCTCACATCCTGTCCTGTGCACACACCCCTGTTTTCTCCTCACCCTGTCCTGTGTATACCCCCAGCTCTCTCACATCCTTTCCTGTGCACACACTTCTGTCCTCTCCTCTCCCTGTCCTGTGTATACCCCAGCTCTCTCACATCCTATCCTGTGCACACAGTCCTGTCCTCTCCTCACCCTGTCCTGTGTAAACCCACAGCTCTCTCACATTCTGTCCTGTGCACACACTCCTGTCCGCTCCTCACCCTGTCCTGTGTATACCCCAGCTCTCTCACATCCTTTCCTGTGCACACACTCCTGTCCTCTCCTCACCCTGTCCTGTGTATACCCCAGCTCTCTCACATCCTGTCCTGTGCACACACTCCTGTCCTCTCCTCACCCTGTCCTGTGTATACCCCAGCTCTCTCACATCCTGTCCTGTGCACACACTCCTGTCCTCTCCTCACCCTGTCCTGTGTATACCCCAGCTCTCTCACATCCTGTCCTGTGCACACACCGTGTCCTCTCCTCTCTCACATCCTGTCCTGTGCACACACTCCTGTCCTCTCCTCACCCTGTCCTGTGTATACCCCAGCTCTCTCACATCCTGTCCTGTGCACACACTCCTGTCCTTTCCTCACCCTGTCCTGTGTATACCCCAGCTCTCTCACATCCTGTCCTGTGCACACACTCCTGTCCTCTCCTCACCCTGTCCTGTGTATACCCCAGCTCTCTCACATCCTGTCCTGTGCACACACTCCTGTCCTCTCCTCACCCTGTCCTGTGTATACCCCAGCTCTCTCACATCCTGTCCTGTGCACACACCCCTGTCCTCTCCTCTCTCACATCCTGTCCTGTCCTCTCCTCACCCTGTCCTGTGTATACCCCAGCTCTCTCACATCCTGTCCTGTGCACACACCCATGTCCTCTCCTCTCTCACATCCTGTCCTGTGCACACACTCCTGTCCTCTCCTCACCCTGCCCAGTGTATACCCCCAGCTCTCTCACATCCTGTCCTGTGCACACACTCCTGTCCTCTCCTCACCCTGTCCTATTTTTATCCCAGCTCTCTCACATCCTATCCTGTGCACACACTCCTGTCCTCTCCTCACCCTGTCCTGTGTAAACCCCCAGCTCTCTCACATTCTGTCCTGTGCACACACTCCTGTCCTCTCCTCACCCTGTCCTGTGTATACCCCAGCTCTCTCACATCCTGTCCTGTGCACACACCCGTGTCCTCTCCTCTCTCACATCCTGTCCTGTGCACACACTCCTGTCCTCTCCTCACCCTGTCCTGTGTAAACCCCCAGCTCTCTCACATCCTGTCCTGTACACACACTCCTGTCCTCTCCTCACCCTGTCCTGTGTATACCCCAGCTCTCTCACATCCTATCCTGTGCACACACTCCTGTCCTCTCCTCACCCTGTCCTGTGTATACCCCAGCTCTCTCACATCCTGTCCTGTGCACACACTCCTGTCCTTTCCTCACCCTGTCCTGTGTATACCCCAGCTCTCTCACATCCTGTCCTGTGCACACACTCCTGTCCTCTCCTCACCCTGTCCTGTGTATACCCCAGCTCTCTCACATCCTGTCCTGTGCACACACTCCTGTCCTCTCCTCACCCTGTCCTGTGTATACCCCAGCTCTCTCACATCCTGTCCTGTGCACACACTCCTGTCCTTTCCTCACCCTGTCCTGTGTATACCCCAGCTCTCTCACATCCTGTCCTGTGCACACACTCCTGTCCTCTCCTCACCCTGTCCTGTGTATACCCCAGCTCTCTCACATCCTGTCCTGTGCACACACTCCTGTCCTCTCCTCACCCTGTCCTGTGTATACCCCAGCTCTCTCACATCCTGTCCTGTGCACACACCCTTGTCCTCTCCTCTCTCACATCCTGTCCTGTCCTCTCCTCACCCTGTCCTGTGTATACCCCAGCTCTCTCACATCCTGTCCTGTGCACACACCCTTGTCCTCTCCTCTCTCACATCCTGTCCTGTGCACACACTCCTGTCCTCTCCTCACCCTGCCCAGTGTATACCCCCAGCTCTCTCACATCCTGTCCTGTGCACACACTCCTGTCCTCTCCTCACCCTGTCCTATTTTTATCCCAGCTCTCTCACATCCTGTCCTGTGCACACACTCCTGTCCTCTCCTCACCCTGTCCTGTGTAAACCCCCAGCTCTCTCACATCCTGTCCTGTGCACACACTCCTGTCCTCTCCTCACCCTGTCCTGTGTATACCCCAGCTCTCTCACATCCTGTCCTGTGCACACACCCGTGTCCTCTCCTCTCTCACATCCTGTCCTGTGCACACACTCCTGTCCTCTCCTCACCCTGTCCTGTGTAAACCCCCAGCTCTCTCACATCCTGTCCTGTACACACACTCCTGTCCTCTCCTCACCCTGTCCTGTGTATACCCCAGCTCTCTCACATCCTATCCTGTGCACACACTCCTGTCCTCTCCTCACCCTGTCCTGTGTATACCCCAGCTCTCTCACATCCTGTCCTGTGCACACACTCCTGCCCTCTCCTCACCCTGTCCTGTGTATACCCCAGCTCTCTCACATCCTGTCCTGTGCACACACTCCTGTCCTCTCCTCACCCTGTCCTGTGTATACCCCAGCTCTCTCACATCCTGTCCTGTGCACACACTCCTGTCCTCTCCTCACCCTGTCCTGTGTATACCCCAGCTCTCTCACATCCTGTCCTGTGCACACACTCCTGTCCTCTCCTCACCCTGTCCTGTGTATACCCCCAGCTCTCTCACATCCTGTCCTGTGCACACACTCCTGTCCTCTCCTCACCCTGTCCTGTGTAAACCCCCAGCTCTCTCACATCCTGTCCTGTGCACAAACCCCTGTCCTCTCCTCACCGTGTGTATACCCCAGCTCTCTCCCATCCTGTCCTGTGTATTCCCTAGCTCCCTCACATCCTATCCTGTGCACACACTCCTGTCCTCTCCTCGCCGTGTGTATACCTCAGCTCTCTCACATCCTGTCCTGTGCACACACCCCTGTTTTCTCCTCACCCTGTCCTGTGTATACCCCCAGCTCTCTCACATCCTTTCCTGTGCACACACTTCTGTCCTCTCCTCTCCCTGTCCTGTGTATACCCCAGCTCTCTCACATCCTATCCTGTGCACACAGTCCTGTCCTCTCCTCACCCTGTCCTGTGTAAACCCACAGCTCTCTCACATTCTGTCCTGTGCACACACTCCTGTCCTCTCCTCACCCTGTCCTGTGTATACCCCAGCTCTCTCACATCCTGTCCTGTGCACACACTCCTGTCCTCTCCTCACCCTGTCCTGTGTATACCCCAGCTCTCTCACATCCTGTCCTGTGCACACACTCCTGTCCTCTCCTCACCCTGTCCTGTGTATACCCCAGCTCTCTCACATCCTGTCCTGTGCACACACTCCTGTCCTCTCCTCACCCTGTCCTGTGTATACCCCAGCTCTCTCACATCCTGTCCTGTGCACACACCGTGTCCTCTCCTCTCTCACATCCTGTCCTGTGCACACACTCCTGTCCTCTCCTCACCCTGTCCTGTGTATACCCCAGCTCTCTCACATCCTGTCCTGTGCACACACTCCTGTCCTTTCCTCACCCTGTCCTGTGTATACCCCAGCTCTCTCACATCCTGTCCTGTGCACACACTCCTGTCCTCTCCTCACCCTGTCCTGTGTATACCCCAGCTCTCTCACATCCTGTCCTGTGCACACACTCCTGTCCTCTCCTCACCCTGTCCTGTGTATACCCCAGCTCTCTCACATCCTGTCCTGTGCACACACCCTTGTCCTCTCCTCTCTCACATCCTGTCCTGTCCTCTCCTCACCCTGTCCTGTGTATACCCCAGCTCTCTCACATCCTGTCCTGTGCACACACCCTTGTCCTCTCCTCTCTCACATCCTGTCCTGTGCACACACTCCTGTCCTCTCCTCACCCTGTCCAGTGTATACCCCCAGCTCTCTCACATCCTGTCCTGTGCACACACTCCTGTCCTCTCCTCACCCTGTCCTATTTTTATCCCAGCTCTCTCACATCCTATCCTGTGCACACACTCCTGTCCTCTCCTCACCCTGTCCTGTGTAAACCCCCAGCTCTCTCACATCCTGTCCTGTGCACACACTCCTGTCCTCTCCTCACCCTGTCCTGTGTATACCCCAGCTCTCTCACATCCTGTCCTGTGCACACACCCGTGTCCTCTCCTCTCTCACATCCTGTCCTGTGCACACACTCCTGTCCTCTCCTCACCCTGTCCTGTGTAAACCCCCAGCTCTCTCACATCCTGTCCTGTACACACACTCCTGTCCTCTCCTCACCCTGTCCTGTGTATACCCCAGCTCTCTCACATCCTATCCTGTGCACACACTCCTGTCCTCTCCTCACCCTGTCCTGTGTATACCCCAGCTCTCTCACATCCTGTCCTGTGCACACACTCCTGCCCTCTCCTCACCCTGTCCTGTGTATACCCCAGCTCTCTCACATCCTGTCCTGTGCACACACTCCTGTCCTCTCCTCACCCTGTCCTGTGTATACCCCAGCTCTCTCACATCCTGGCCTGTGCACACACTCCTGTCCTCTCCTCACCCTGTCCTGTGTATACCCCAGCTCTCTCACATCCTGTCCTGTGCACACACTCCTGTCCTCTCCTCACCCTGTCCTGTGTATACCCCCAGCTCTCTCACATCCTGTCCTGTGCACACACTCCTGTCCTCTCCTCACCCTGTCCTGTGTAAACCCCCAGCTCTCTCACATCCTGTCCTGTGCACAAACCCCTGTCCTCTCCTCACCGTGTGTATACCCCAGCTCTCTCCCATCCTGTCCTGTGTATTCCCTAGCTCCCTCACATCCTATCCTGTGCACACACTCCTGTCCTCTCCTCGATGTGTGTATACCTCAGCTCTCTCACATCCTGTCCTGTGCACACACCCCTGTTTTCTCCTCACCCTGTCCTGTGTATACCCCCAGCTCTCTCACATCCTGTCCTGTGCACACACTTCTGTCCTCTCCTCTCCCTGTCCTGTGTATACCCCAGCTCTCTCACATCCTATCCTGTGCACACACTCCTGTCCTCTCCTCACCCTGTCCTGTGTAAACCCCCAGCTCTCTCACATTCTGTCCTGTGCACACACTCCTGTCCTCTCCTCACCCTGTCCTGTGTATACCCCAGCTCTCTCACATCCTGTCCTGTGCACACACTCCTGTCCTCTCCTCACCCTGTCCTGTGTATACCCCAGCTCTCTCACATCCTGTCCTGTGCACACACTCCTGTCCTCTCCTCACCCTGTCCTGTGTATACCCCAGCTCTCTCACATCCTGTCCTGTGCACACACTCCTGTCCTCTCCTCACCCTGTCCTGTGTATACCCCCAGCTCTCTCACATCCTGTCCTGTGCACACACCCGTGTCCTCTCCTCTCTCACATCCTGTCCTGTGCACACACTCCTGTCCTCTCCTCACCCTGCCCAGTGTATACCCCCAGCTCTCTCACATCCTGTCCTGTGCACACACTCCTGTCCTCTCCTCACCCTGTCCTATTTTTATCCCAGCTCTCTCACATCCTATCCTGTGCACACACTCCTGTCCTCTCCTCACCCTGTCCTGTGTAAACCCCCAGCTCTCTCACATCCTGTCCTGTGCACACACTCCTGTCCTCCACTCACCCTGTCCTGTGTATACCCCAGCTCTCTCACATCCTGTCCTGTGCACACACTCCTGTCCTCTCCTCACCCTGTCCTGTGTATACCCCCAGCTCTCTCACATCCTGTCCTGTGCACACACTCCTGTCCTCTCCTCACCCTGTCCTGTGTAAACCCCCAGCTCTCTCACATCCTGTCCTGTGCACACACCCCTGTCCTCTCCTCACCGTGTGTATACCCCAGCTCTCTCCCATCCTGTCCTGTGTATACCCTAGCTCCCTCACATCCTATCCTGTGCACACACTCCTGTCCTCTCCTCGCCGTGTGTATACCCCAGCTCTCTCACATCCTGTCCTGTGCACACACCCCTGTTTTCTCCTCACCCTGTCCTGTGTATACCCCCAGCTCTCTCACATCCTTTCCTGTGCACACACTCCTGTCCTCTCCTCTCCCTGTCCTGTGTATACCCCAGCTCTCTCACATCCTATCCTGTGCACACAGTCCTGTCCTCTCCTCACCCTGTCCTGTGTAAACCCACAGCTCTCTCACATTCTGTCCTGTGCACACACTCCTGTCCTCTCCTCACCCTGTCCTGTGTATACCCCAGCTCTCTCACATCCTGTCCTGTGCACACACTCCTGTCCTCTCCTCACCCTGTCCTGTGTATACCCCAGCTCTCTCACATCCTGTCCTGTGCACACACTCCTGTCCTCTCCTCACCCTGTCCTGTGTATACCCCAGCTCTCTCACATCCTGTCCTGTGCACACACTCCTGTCCTCTCCTCACCCTGTCCTGTGTAAACCCCAGCTCTCTCACATCCTGTCCTGTGCACACACCGTGTCCTCTCCTCTCTCACATCCTGTCCTGTGCACACACTCCTGTCCTCTCCTCACCCTGTCCTGTGTATACCCCAGCTCTCTCACATCCTGTCCTGTGCACACACTCCTGTCCTTTCCTCACCCTGTCCTGTGTATACCCCAGCTCTCTCACATCCTGTCCTGTGCACACACTCCTGTCCTCTCCTCACCCTGTCCTGTGTATACCCCAGCTCTCTCACATCCTGTCCTGTGCACACACTCCTGTCCTCTCCTCACCCTGTCCTGTGTATACCCCAGCTCTCTCACATCCTGTCCTGTGCACACACCCTTGTCCTCTCCTCTCTCACATCCTGTCCTGTCCTCTCCTCACCCTGTCCTGTGTATACCCCAGCTCTCTCACATCCTGTCCTGTGCACACACCCTTGTCCTCTCCTCTCTCACATCCTGTCCTGTGCACACACTCCTGTCCTCTCCTCACCCTGCCCAGTGTATACCCCCAGCTCTCTCACATCCTGTCCTGTGCACACACTCCTGTCCTCTCCTCACCCTGTCCTATTTTTATCCCAGCTCTCTCACATCCTATCCTGTGCACACACTCCTGTCCTCTCCTCACCCTGTCCTGTGTAAACCCCCAGCTCTCTCACATTCTGTCCTGTGCACACACTCCTGTCCTCTCCTCACCCTGTCCTGTGTATACCCCAGCTCTCTCACATCCTGTCCTGTGCACACACCCGTGTCCTCTCCTCTGTCACATCCTGTCCTGTGCACACACTCCTGTCCTCTCCTCACCCTGTCCTGTGTATACCCCCAGCTCTCTCACATCCTGTCCTGTGCACACACTCCTGTCCTCTCCTCACCCTGTCCTGTGTAAACCCCCAGCTCTCTCACATCCTGTCCTGTGCACAAACCCCTAACCTCTCCTCACCGTGTGTATACCCCAGCTCTCTCCCATCCTGTCCTGTGTATTCCCTAGCTCCCTCACATCCTATCCTGTGCACACACTCCTGTCCTCTCCTCGATGTGTGTATACCTCAGCTCTCTCACATCCTGTCCTGTGCACACACCCCTGTTTTCTCCTCACCCTGTCCTGTGTATACCCCCAGCTCTCTCACATCCTGTCCTGTGCACACACTTCTGTCCTCTCCTCTCCCTGTCCTGTGTATACCCCAGCTCTCTCACATCCTATCCTGTGCACACACTCCTGTCCTCTCCTCACCCTGTCCTGTGTAAACCCACAGCTCTCTCACATTCTGTCCTGTGCACACACTCCTGTCCTCTCCTCACCCTGTCCTGTGTATACCCCAGCTCTCTCACATCCTGTCCTGTGCACACACTCCTGTCCTCTCCTCACCCTGTCCTGTGTATACCCCAGCTCTCTCACATCCTGTCCTGTGCACACACTCCTGTCCTCTCCTCACCCTGTCCTGTGTATACCCCAGCTCTCTCACATCCTGTCCTGTGCACACACTCCTGTCCTCTCCTCACCCTGTCCTGTGTATACCCCCAGCTCTCTCACATCCTGTCCTGTGCACACACCCGTGTCCTCTCCTCTCTCACATCCTGTCCTGTGCACACACTCCTGTCCTCTCCTCACCCTGCCCAGTGTATACCCCCAGCTCTCTCACATCCTGTCCTGTGCACACACTCCTGTCCTCTCCTCACCCTGTCCTATTTTTATCCCAGCTCTCTCACATCCTATCCTGTGCACACACTCCTGTCCTCTCCTCACCCTGTCCTGTGTAAACCCCCAGCTCTCTCACATTCTGTCCTGTGCACACACTCCTGTCCTCCACTCACCCTGTCCTGTGTATACCCCAGCTCTCTCACATCCTGTCCTGTGCACACACTCCTGTCCTCTCCTCACCCTGTCCTGTGTATACCCCCAGCTCTCTCACATCCTGTCCTGTGCACACACTCCTGTCCTCTCCTCACCCTGTCCTGTGTAAACCCCCAGCTCTCTCACATCCTGTCCTGTGCACAAACCCCTGTCCTCTCCTCACCGTGTGTATACCCCAGCTCTCTCCCATCCTGTCCTGTGTATACCCTAGCTCCCTCACATCCTATCCTGTGCACACACTCCTGTCCTCTCCTCGCCGTGTGTATACCTCAGCTCTCTCACATCCTGTCCTGTGCACACACCCCTGTTTTCTCCTCACCCTGTCCTGTGTATACCCCCAGCTCTCTCACATCCTTTCCTGTGCACACACTTCTGTCCTCTCCTCTCCCTGTCCTGTGTATACCCCAGCTCTCTCACATCCTATATTGTGCACACAGTCCTGTCCTCTCCTCACCCTGTCCTGTGTAAACCCACAGCTCTCTCACATTCTGTCCTGTGCACACACTCCTGTCCTCTCCTCACCCTGTCCTGTGTATACCCCAGCTCTCTCACATCCTGTCCTGTGCACACACTCCTGTCCTCTCCTCACCCTGTCCTGTGTATACCCCAGCTCTCTCACATCCTGTCCTGTGCACACACTCCTGTCCTCTCCTCACCCTGTCCTGTGTATACCCCAGCTCTCTCACATCCTGTCCTGTGCACACACTCCTGTCCTCTCCTCACCCTGTCCTGTGTATACCCCAGCTCTCTCACATCCTGTCCTGTGCACACACTCCTCTCCTCTCTCACATCCTGTCCTGTGCACACACTCCTGTCCTCTCCTCACCCTGTCCTGTGTATACCCCAGCTCTCTCACATCCTGTCCTGTGCACACACTCCTGTCCTTTCCTCACCCTGTCCTGTGTATACCCCAGCTCTCTCACATCCTGTCCTGTGCACACACTCCTGTCCTCTCCTCACCCTGTCCTGTGTATACCCCAGCTCTCTCACATCCTGTCCTGTGCACACACTCCTGTCCTCTCCTCACCCTGTCCTGTGTATACCCCAGCTCTCTCACATCCTGTCCTGTGCACACACCCTTGTCCTCTCCTCTCTCACATCCTGTCCTGTCCTCTCCTCACCCTGTCCTGTGTATACCCCAGCTCTCTCACATCCTGTCCTGTGCACACACTCCTGTCCTCACATCCTGTCCTGTGCACACACTCCTGTCCTCTCCTCACCCTGTCCTGTGTATACCCCCAGCTCTCTCACATCCTGTCCTGTGCACACACTCCTGTCCTCTCCTCACCCTGTCCTATTTTTATCCCAGCTCTCTCACATCCTATCCTGTGCACACACTCCTGTCCTCTCCTCACCCTGTCCTGTGTAAACCCCCAGCTCTCTCACATTCTGTCCTGTGCACACACTCCTGTCCTCTCCTCACCCTGTCCTGTGTATACCCCAGCTCTCTCACATCCTGTCCTGTGCACACACCCGTGTCCTCTCCTCTCTCACATCCTGTCCTGTGCACACACTCCTGTCCTCTCCTCACCCTGTCCTGTGTAAACCCCCAGCTCTCTCACATCCTGTCCTGTACACACACTCCTGTCCTCTCCTCACCCTGTCCTGTGTATACCCCAGCTCTCTCACATCCTATCCTGTGCACACACTCCTGTCCTCTCCTCACCCTGTCCTGTGTATACCCCAGCTCTCTCACATCCTGTCCTGTGCACACACTCCTGCCCTCTCCTCACCCTGTCCTGTGTATACCCCAGCTCTCTCACATCCTGTCCTGTGCACACACTCCTGTCCTCTCCTCACCCTGTCCTGTGTATACCCCAGCTCTCTCACATCCTGGCCTGTGCACACACTCCTGTCCTCTCCTCACCCTGTCCTGTGTATACCCCAGCTCTCTCACATCCTGTCCTGTGCACACACTCCTGTCCTCTCCTCACCCTGTCCTGTGTATACCCCCAGCTCTCTCACATCCTGTCCTGTGCACACACTCCTGTCCTCTCCTCACCCTGTCCTGTGTAAACCCCCAGCTCTCTCACATCCTGTCCTGTGCACAAACCCCTGTCCTCTCCTCACCGTGTGTATACCCCAGCTCTCTCCCATCCTGTCCTGTGTATTCCCTAGCTCCCTCACATCCTATCCTGTGCACACACTCCTGTCCTCTCCTCGATGTGTGTATACCTCAGCTCTCTCACATCCTGTCCTGTGCACACACTCCTGCCCTCTCCTCACCCTGTCCTGTGTATACCCCAGCTCTCTCACATCCTGTCCTGTGCACACACTCCTGTCCTCTCCTCACCCTGTCCTGTGTATACCCCAGCTCTCTCACATCCTGTCCTGTGCACACACCCCTGTTTTCTCCTCACCCTGTCCTGTGTATACCCCCAGCTCTCTCACATCCTGTCCTGTGCACACACTTCTGTCCTCTCCTCTCCCTGTCCTGTGTATACCCCAGCTCTCTCACATCCTATCCTGTGCACACACTCCTGTCCTCTCCTCACCCTGTCCTGTGTAAACCCACAGCTCTCTCACATTCTGTCCTGTGCACACACTCCTGTCCTCTCCTCACCCTGTCCTGTGTATACCCCAGCTCTCTCACATCCTGTCCTGTGCACACACTCCTGTCCTCTCCTCACCCTGTCCTGTGTATACCCCAGCTCTCTCACATCCTGTCCTGTGCACACACTCCTGTCCTCTCCTCACCCTGTCCTGTGTATACCCCAGCTCTCTCACATCCTGTCCTGTGCACACACTCCTGTCCTCTCCTCACCCTGTCCTGTGTATACCCCCAGCTCTCTCACATCCTGTCCTGTGCACACACCCGTGTCCTCTCCTCTCTCACATCCTGTCCTGTGCACACACTCCTGTCCTCTCCTCACCCTGCCCAGTGTATACCCCCAGCTCTCTCACATCCTGTCCTGTGCACACACTCCTGTCCTCTCCTCACCCTGTCCTATTTTTATCCCAGCTCTCTCACATCCTATCCTGTGCACACACTCTTGTCCTCTCCTCACCCTGTCCTGTGTAAACCCCCAGCTCTCTCACATTCTGTCCTGTGCACACACTCCTGTCCTCCACTCACCCTGTCCTGTGTATACCCCTGCTCTCTCACATCCTGTCCTGTGCACACACTCCTGTCCTTTTCTCACCCTGTCCTGTGTATACCCCAGCTCTCTCACATCCTGTCCTGTGCACACACTCCTGTCCTCTCCTCACCCTGTCCTGTGTATACCCCAGCTCTCTCACATCCTGTCCTGTGCACACACTCCTGTCCTCTCCTCACCCTGTCCTGTGTATACCCCAGCTCTCTCACATCCTGTCCTGTGCACACACCCTTGTCCTCTCCTCTCTCACATCCTGTCCTGTGCACACACTCCTGTCCTCTCCTCACCCTGCCCAGTGTATACCCCCAGCTCTCTCACATTCTGTCCTGTGCACACACTCCTGTCCTCTCCTCACCCTGTCCTGTGTATACCCCAGCTCTCTCACATCCTGTCCTGTGCACACACTCCTGTCCTCTCCTCACCCTGTCCTGTGTATACCCCAGCTCTCTCACATCCTGTCCTGTGCACACACCCATGTCCTCTCCTCTGTCACATCCTGTCCTGTGCACACACTCCTGTCCTCTCCTCACCCTGTCCTGTGTAAACCCCCTGCTCTCTCACATCCTGTCCTGTGCAAACACTCCTGTCCTCTCCTCACCCTGTCCTGTGTATACCCCAGCTCTCTCACATCCTATCCTGTGCACACACTCCTGTCCTCTCCTCACCCTGTCCTGTGTATACCCCAGCTCTCTCACATCCTGTCCTGTGCACACACTCCTGTCCTCTCCTCACCCTGTCCTGTGTATACCCCAGCTCTCTCACATCCTGTCCTGTGCACACACTCCTGTCCTCTCCTCACCCTGTCCTGTGTATACCCCAGCTCTCTCACATCCTGTCCTGTGCACACACCCATGTCCTCTCCTCTCTCACATCCTGTCCTGTGCACACACTCCTGTCCTCTCCTCACCCTGTCCTGTGTAAACCCCCTGCTCTCTCACATCCTGTCCTGTGCACACACTCCTGTCCTCTCCTCACCCTGTCCTGTGTATACCCCAGCTCTCTCACATCCTATCCTGTGCACACACTCCTGTCCTCTCCTCACCCTGTCCTGTGTATACCCCAGCTCTCTCACATCCTGTCCTGTGCACACACTCCTGTCCTCTCCTCACCCTGTCCTGTGTATACCCCAGCTCTCTCACATCCTGTCCTGTGCACACACTCCTGTCCTCTCCTCACCCTGTCCTGTGTATACCCCAGCTCTCTCACATCCTGTCCTGTGCACACACTCCTGTCCTCTCCTCACCCTGTCCTGTGTATACCCCAGCTCTCTCACATCCTGTCCTGTGCACACACTCCTGTCCTCTCCTCACCCTGTCCTGTGTATACCCCAGCTCTCTCACATCCTGTCCTGTGCACACACCCATGTCCTCTCCTCTGTCACATCCTGTCCTTTGCACACACTCCTGTCCTCTCCTCACCCTGTCCTGTGTAAACCCCCAGCTCTCTCACATCCTGTCCTGTGCACACACTCCTGTCCTCTCCTCACCCTGTCCTGTGTAAACCCCCAGCTCTCACACATCCTGTCCTGTGCACACACTCCTGTCCTCTCCTCACCCTGTCCTGTGTATACCCCAGCTCTCTCACATCCTGTCCTGTGCACACACCCATGTCCTCTCCTCTCTCACATCCTGTCCTGTGCACACACTCCTGTCCTCTCCTCACCCTGTCCTGTGTAAACCCCCTGCTCTCTCACATCCTGTCCTGTGCACACACTCCTGTCCTCTCCTCACCCTGTCCTGTGTATACCCCAGCTCTCTCACATCCTATCCTGTGCACACACTCCTGTCCTCTCCTCACCCTGTCCTGTGTATACCCCAGCTCTCTCACATCCTGTCCTGTGCACACACTCCTGTCCTCTCCTCACCCTGTCCTGTGTATACCCCAGCTCTCTCACATCCTGTCCTGTGCACACACTCCTGTCCTCTCCTCACCCTGTCCTGTGTATACCCCAGCTCTCTCACATCCTGTCCTGTGCACACACCCATGTCCTCTCCTCTCTCACATCCTGTCCTGTGCACACACTCCTGTCCTCTCCTCACCCTGTCCTGTGTAAACCCCCTGCTCTCTCACATCCTGTCCTGTGCACACACTCCTGTCCTCTCCTCACCCTGTCCTGTGTATACCCCAGCTCTCTCACATCCTATCCTGTGCACACACTCCTGTCCTCTCCTCACCCTGTCCTGTGTATACCCCAGCTCTCTCACATCCTGTCCTGTGCACACACTCCTGTCCTCTCCTCACCCTGTCCTGTGTATACCCCAGCTCTCTCACATCCTGTCCTGTGCACACACTCCTGTCCTCTCCTCACCCTGTCCTGTGTATACCCCAGCTCTCTCACATCCTGTCCTGTGCACACACTCCTGTCCTCTCCTCACCCTGTCCTGTGTATACCCCAGCTCTCTCACATCCTGTCCTGTGCACACACCCATGTCCTCTCCTCTCTCACATCCTGTCCTGTGCACACACTCCTGTCCTCTCCTCACCCTGTCCTGTGTAAACCCCCAGCTCTCTCACATCCTGTCCTGTGCACACACTCCTGTCCTCTCCTCACCCTGTCCTGTGTATACCCCAGCTCTCTCACATCCTATCCTGTGCACACACTCCTGTCCTCTCCTCACCCTGTCCTGTGTATACCCCAGCTCTCTCACATCCTGTCCTGTGCACACACTGTGTGTGCGCTTCTCTGCGTATGCGTGTATATCACTGCCTCTGCATGTGTTTCGCTTCCTCTGTGTGTGTGTCACTGTCTGTGTGTGTGTGTGTCACTGCCTGTGTGTGTGTCTCTGCCTGTGTGTGTGTGTCACTGCCTGTGTGTGTGTCTCTGCCTGTGTGTGTGTGTGTGTCACTGCCTGTGTGTGTGTCTCTGCCTGTGTGTGTGTGTCACTGCCTGTGTGTTTCTCTGCCTGTGTGTGTGTCTCTGCCTGTGTGTGTGTGTGTGTCACTGCCTGTGTGTGTGTGTGTCACTGCCTATTTGTGTGTGTGTGTCTGCCTGTGTGTGTGTGTGTCACTGCCTGTGTGGTACACTGTCTGTGGTGTGTGTGTGTGTGTCACTGCCCATGTGTGTGTGTCACTGCCCGTGTGTATCACTGTCTGTATGTGTGTCTCTGCCTGAGTGTGTGTGTCACTGCCTGTGTGTGTGTGTGTCACTGCCTGTGTGTGTGTGTGTGTGTGTGTGTCACTGCCTGTGTGTGTGTGTGTCACTGCGTGTGTGTGTCACTGCCTGTGCGTGTGTGTCACTGCCTGTGTGTGTGTGTGTCACTGCGTGTGTGTTTCACTGTCTGTGTGTGTGTCACTACCTGTGTGTGTGTGTCACTGTCTGTGTGTGTGTGTCACTGCCTATTTGTGTGTGTGTCACTGCCTGTGTGTGTGTGTCACTGCCTATTTGTGTGTGTGTCACTGCCTGTGTGTGTGTGTCACTGCCTATTTGTGTGTGTGTCTCTGCCTGTGTGTGTGTGTCACTGTCTGTGTGGTACACTGCCTGTGTGTGTGTGTGTGTCACTGTCTGTGGTGTGTGTGTGTGTGTCACTGCCCGTGTGTATCACTGTCTGTATGTGTGTCTCTGCCTGTGTGTGTGTGTCACTGCCTGTGTGTGTGTGTGTCACTGCGTGTGTGTGTCACTGCCTGTGCGTGTGTGTCACTGCCTGTGTGTGTGTGTGTGTGTCACTGCGTGTGTGTGTGTGTGTCACTGCCTGTGTGTGTCACTGCGTGTGTGTGTGTGTGTCACTGCCTGTGTGTGTGTGTGTCACTGCGTGTGTGTGTCACTGCCTGTGCGTGTGTGTCACTACCTGTGTGTGTGTGTCTCTGCCTGTGTGTGTGTGTGTCACTGTCTGTGTGGTACACTGCCTATTTGTGTGTGTGTTACTGCCTGTGTGTGTTTCACTGTATGTGTGTGTCTCTGCCTGTGTGTGTGTGTCACTGTCTGTGTGGTACACTGCCTGTGTGTGTGTGTGTGTCACTGTCTGTGGTGTGTGTGTGTGTGTCACTGCCCGTGTGTATCACTGTCTGTATGTGTGTCTCTGCCTGTGTGTGTGTGTCACTGCCTGTGTGTGTGTCACTGCGTGTGTGTGTCACTGACTGTGCGTGTGTGTCACTGCCTGTGTGTGTGTGTGTCACTGCGTGTGTGTGTCACTGCCTGTGTGTGTGTGTGTCACTGCGTGTGTGTGTGTGTGTCACTGCCTGTGTGTGTGTGTGTCACTGCCTGTGTGTGTGTCACTGCGTGTGTGTGTCACTGCCTGTGCGTGTGTGTCACTACCTGTGTGTGTGTGTCTCTGCCTGTGTGTGTGTGTGTCACTGTCTGTGTGGTACACTGCCTGTGTGTGTGTGTGTCACTGCCTGTGTGTGTGTGTGTGTGTGTCACTGCCTGTGCGTGTGTGTCACTACCTGTGTGTGTGTGTCTCTGCCTGTGTGTGTGTGTGTCACTGTCTGTGTGTGTGTGTGTGTGTGTGTGTCACTGCCTGTGTGTGTGTGTCACTGTCTGTGTGTGTGTGTGTGTGTGTCTCTGCCTGTGTGTGTGTGTGTCACTGTCTGTGTGTGTGTGTGTGTGTGTGTGTCACTGCCTGTGTGTGTGTGTCACTGTCTGTGTGTGTGTGTGTGTGTGTCTCTGCCTGTGTGTGTGTGTGTCACTGCCTGTGTGTGTGTGTGTGTGTGTGTCACTGCCTGTGCGTGTGTGTCACTGCCTGTGTCTGTGTTTCGGTCTGGAAACCAGATTGGAAGGGGTCAAGAAGGGAATTGGAGGAAATAAATTGAGTGAGGCGATTGTAAAGAAGCCGCTCAAGCAGTTTAGAAGCCAGGGGAAGTAGTGAGGGCGATAGTTGGAGGCAGAAGCTGGGTCAGGTGAGGGCTTCTTGAGAATGGGTGTAATTATGGCATGTTTTAAGGAGGACGGAAACCTGCCAGTGTAAAAAATAAAATATGGCCATATACATGGAATACAGAAATCGGGTACAGTCCTCTAAAAAAGCACAATTTGAGTGTACTTTAATGTAATTTAGCTATATCACAATTTTGTAGCCTTACTAAGCCTAATATATAATTTTTCTTGGATATAAACTCTCTAGATTTATGATTAATGTTTCAATCATTATATATTCTAATATTAACAGCAGAGTAAGATGATAAAAGTACTTAACAATAATAAGGGAAATATATTATGGTTTACACATAGTTCCTTTATTATTTTAATCATTTAGAGTACTCCTTTTAAATATTAAATCACATATGGCTGCACTAATATGACAAAATCATGCTGCCAATTTGAGTGAAGAAACTATGGTGATATGGTATATTAAAGTTAATGTTATGCTCTATAACCAGGGTATTTAAATACTCTTAGATATTTACCCTCTTTCTATAGGCTCTGTTCCCCCTCTCCCCTTTTCATTTATGTCCACAAGATATCTTATATATTGTTTGTCAATTCTATAATAATAATTAAAGAAGTTTTAAGCTTTTTCAGAATCACGTTATTTTATAAATGTCACCGTTACCATGGTAATGCATGGCTATAAAGGGAAGCCCTAAGAACATGGCGGTGACCCGTGAAAAAATCCAGAAACGTGCGTCGGGTCAGACGCAGGAGCGCGTGCGCGTGTTTGACGTCATCGCGTGGCACGCAGTGACTTAGCTCTGAGTATTAGACATTTATAAACAACAACGTATAGACTATTGATGCAATTTAGGAGCTTACCCAGTCGCTCAGACTTACTCAAAATCACTACAACTATGCCCTGAAGATTTAGGGAAGTGAAAAATAATGATTTAAGTACAATCCGGATAGCAGGGAATTTCTCCATTTATTAGAGACAATAATCCTTTCAATAAGAGACTGGACAATCTCCCCATGACAATAAAACTTTTATTACAATATTCCTTATATTTATTTCACTTAAATAGAACCTATTGTTTATGGTTCTGTTACTATTAGCACTAGCACTTTCTCTGCATTTATAGCACTTACTCACCTTTAGCACTTTATTAAATTGTATTTATAGTGATTTATAATACCTTCTGCAATAGACTTAGCACTGACACTTTATGTCTATCTTGGATTTATTATTATACCTGAGCTATTAGTGAATTTAATATCCTGCCTCTGCAATTTTAACCTATTTTTTAACTAGATTTATTTATTAAAAGCTAAGTTTGAATTTTCACTCTTTTCATGAAACCCATACTTGAGTTAATATAGGTGTGCACAATAATAGGGGTTCTTGTTGTTTCTTTTCTTTAGCTATATAAAAAAATAGAATAAAATAAAATGACATTATTTATGAATACATATTGTAGACCCTTAGGGCCTCATTCTATTATCGGCCGTAGGAGATGCTATTCGGCTATTCTATTCCCTTCCGGCCGAGGGCTCCGGCAGGCTTCCGGCCAGCGCCTTGTTATCCCTTGCGGCTGCACGCGCCGGAGGAAAGCCTTTGATCTTAAACGGCCGCAAGAGTTTCGGCCGCAAGAAAATCCTGGTTGCTATTCAATTGCTCCGGGAACCCTCTCTGCAAGGCTAAAACCGAGCCGCAGCTTACTTGCACCAAAAAGGTCCCTCAAGCACACAATTAAGCACATAATAAAGCCATCCTGCACTCTGAGGAGACGATAAAGTGATTGTAGGTGTTAGCATTCATAGCACAACATTCCCCTACACTCAAATCTGAAAATAATTTTTATTTTAATTCATGTCAAATATCCGTGGACAAAGTCCCGAGGGCTTGGAGCACCTCCGACCCGCCCACGCTGCGGGACGGAAAATAAACCATTAATGAAATAGCGGATTTGGGTGATGTGCAAGCTTGAGAGGGGGTTGCTATTAATCCTCATGTCCCCCATTATGATGCCTATCATTTATAGAGCTTTACAGTGCCATCTTGAATTTATTTTTGCTTTTAAAGTTTTCTGACCTTGCGGCCGGTTGCATGATATGCGGCCGCCCGTAAGGGGGATATCTTTGCGGCGCCGTCCATTTGAATTGCAAGGTAAAGGTAGCTCTACATGGGGCCGTAAGACGGCCGCAAGGAATCGCAGCTTTGCGGCCGTTTTACGGCCGATAATAGAATGAGGCCCATAGTGATTTACATTTCAATGTATGTCAATTAAACATCATAACTTCATTGATTAATTAATTGAATCAAAACATTACAAATCCTTTTCAGGATAATCTATAGTTTGCTCATAGCTCTTTGTGTTTGGATATGAAATTTTACATTTCAATGATGCTCTTCTGTATGAAAAACATGAATAGCTCTTTATGTTTTGCATTCATGACAGTTATAGATTAATTATTTAAGGTATATTTATTACTTATGAAATAATTAGAAAGACAAACTTAATTATTTGACACACCTTATTTCTCAATATATATATATATATATATATATATATATATATATATATATATATATATATATACTTAGCTCTTTAGGTTTTCATGTATGCAAATTAAAAATAAGACATTAATTAATTCATTTAATTCAAAATTTACAAATGCATTTCAGGTACTTTTACTGTTTCATTACTGCTCTTTAGGTTTTGCATTGATGACAGTTAAAAACAATATGTACAATAAACAAACACATTATATCTTACAGATTGGAAGAAATAAAAGGTTAAGACCATCACACAGTAGAAAATAACTTCTTCCATTAAGACTTCAGGTAAGTAAGAAAGAAATCTTACTAATGTTATGATTGCCATTGTTTCATATATAATAAAAAAATACAATTCAAACGAAAACGTCCGTATTTACAGTTTATTAGTTGCTGTCAGAAAGGAAACAGAGACACACATTTCCAGAATATTTAAGTATAATGAGCGATCCAACATTTCCAAATTATAGCAATTTAAAAAAAACATCAGGTCTTATAACAGTGTAATTTCATTTGCTTCAATGAGTGCTACATTAGCAGAAAATCTGCCAGGACATGACCCTTACTGTTTTAAAGTACAAGGACAAATTTACCACCGGACTTCACATTTACACCCACAAGCAGGAGAGCAAAGGAAATTTGCAGTTATATGTCCTAGATACAATGGAAGCTGTTGAACGTTGGATGATGTTTCCTGAAAATAAACATTGTTACGCATAGTCTTTGAACAGCTGGATAACATTATGGCCAACAACCCATATAGTCAAGCATACAAAAAATTAGCAGAGGTTGAAAAAGAACAACAGGAACATGCTCAAATACATCATGCCAAGAGTAAATATGGTGCTGAAAAGAGATCTCAATACTGATCAAAGACGTTATAATTTACTACTGTAAATGAGGTTGCCATAGTCTTTAAAAATTATGATGGTGAACCACCATTTCAGCAGGATATTAGAATATAACCACGGAATGAAGAGCAACCTTTTATAAACATAAATATATTAAGATGTAATTTAGATCCAATGACATATACCATTTTCTTTCCAAATGGTGAGCCAGGATGGGAACCAAAAATGACAATTGCAGTTATCCCAATAGTAAAGTTTGTGTTAGAAACAATATTTCTATGCTGGAATATAAAGTGGCACAAACTGCTTTTTGTGATCATTTTAATCCTATGTTATGTGGAGGGAAACTCGCGCAACAATGGATTATTGATTCATATCTACAAGTCGAAGCTAATAATCTAATTTTTATCAAATTTCAACAAAACAAGCTTTGCATAGAACAATATTGTGGATTGATGGATTATGTCGCTGAATTGGCTAGCAACAGAGACATTCCAGCTGGAAGTGCAATCATTTTGCCATTAACTTTCCAAGGATCTCCTCGCAATATGCAAGAAAGATATAATAATGCCATGGCTATTGTCACAAAATTTGGAAAACCAGATTTATTCATTACATTCACATGTAATCCACAATGGCCAGAGATCAAGGAAATTTTAAAACTTGGCCAAAATACTTCAGTTCATCCACATTTAGTGGCTGGAGTATTCAAAATAAAACTAAATGCATTAATACATTATATAACTAAAGCACAGTTATTTGGGAAATGTGTTGCTTTTGTTTATACCATTGAATTTAAAAAAGAGGCCTGCCACATGCAAACATACTTATAATCCTACAAGAAAAAGATAAATTGAAAACTGCAGAGAAAGTGGATTCGGTGATTAGTGCTGAACTGCCACATCCAGAAAAATATTCAAACCTTTATGACATTGTTACACACCAAATGATTCATGGTCCATGTGGAGATATAACTCCAAATTCATCATCTATGGAAAAAAAAAATGCACAACAGAGTTTCCAAAACAATTTCAAATGCAAACTTCTGCTAATTGTGATGGTTACCCTTTGTATAAAAGAAGAGCAGGACAAACCGTTATTATCCGTGGCCAAAAGGTCAATAATAGATATGTAGTTCCATACAATCCACATTTGCTGATGAAGTGCAATGCACACATAAATGTGGAAGCTTGCACTTCTATCAAATCCATAAAATATGTGTATAAATATATATACAAAGGATATGATGCAGCAACTGTTATTGTGCAAGGTGCAGACAATGAACAAGACATTCCAATTTTATATGATACACTTTCATGTCATTTAGATGCTTGCTATGTCAGTGCTCCAGAAGCAATGTGGCGTCTTCTGAAATTTGAGATGCATGATCGGTCACATGCTGTGTATCGGTTAGCTGTACATTTGCCACAAAGGCAATTTGTTTGCTTTACTGCAGGGAATGAAAGAAATGATCTAGCACAAAATGAACATAGAGCAACAACACTTACTGCTTGGTTTCAATTAAATTGTGAGGACACTGAAGCCAGGCAATTTTTATACACTGAGATTCCATATCACTATGTATACGTAAATGGCCAATGGCAACAATGAAAAAAAGATACTAATAAAATTATACCAAGAATTTATACCGTCAGTCCAAGAGACATTGAACGTTTCAGATTTAAGATTACCTCTTTTACATGTTCCCGGTGCACAAAGTTATGAATATTTACGCAGAGTGAATTACATAGTTTATTATACTTTCCAATTAGCTGCAAAACATCAAAACTTCATAGTAGATGATACAGAATGGGAGAGATGTCTGGAAGAAGCAGCAGCACTATGTCAAATGTCAAAGCAAATGAGAGAACAATTTGCATTCATTGGCATCTTTTGCAATGTACCTGATGCATAAGCTTTGTGGTAAACCTTTAAATTAAATATATGTGAAGCCTTTTTGAAACGTTACAATGAGACCATTGCGCTATTAAAAGCATTAATGGAAATTTTTGTCATGGGTTAAATTGTGCAAGTTTTAATCTGCCTGATCCAGTATTTACAGATGAAATGAACTTTGAAGACTATGACACTGAGCTTCAAACCCCCCCCCCCCAAAAAACACAAGAAAAATGGCAACTTTAAATACATTACAAATGCAAGCATTTAAGGCCATCACAAATGCAACAGATGATGAAATGGTCAAAGACTGTTATTTCTATCAAGATGGCCCTGGTGGATCAGAAAAAACGTACCTGTATAATTGTTTGTTGTGTTACATTCAAGCTCAGTGTCAAATGGGGTCACAACTGGAAATGCTGCACTTTTGTTAGAAGCTGGCAGAACTGTGCATAGTGGATTTAAACTGCCAGTTCCCATTTTAGAAACATCAGTGTTGGATATTCAAATTAATTCTTTACAAACACAAAAATAAAAAATAAAGTAAATTAATTATCATAGATGAGGCAACAATGATGTTGTGTCATGCCCTGCAATGTATATTGATCGAATATTAAAAGAAGTTATGGATACTGATTTGCCATTTGGTGGAAAGGTGATGTTGTTAGGAGGAGATTTTAGGCAAACATTAACTGTTGTGCCACATGGAAATAGGACTGACATCGTCGAAACATGTATAAAGACAAGTAAACTGTGAAAAATATTTACACACCTTAGATTAGAACTAAATATGAGATCTGAAGGACAAAAATAATTTAATGATTGGCTAATTCACATTGGAGAAGGAAAACATCCAAAAATAAATAATTTACCTGATGATACCATAGAAATTCCATCACAAATGATTTGCAACAAATCACTCATATCAGCAATCTTTCTAAATACTATCAATATTGAAAATTACTCAGACATTACAAATAACAAAATTTTTAAATTCATCAATGCACCCAAAAAAATTATTACAGTGCAGATTATTACAGTGCTGATGACAAAGACAGTGAATCTAACTTTAGTATAGAATTTGTCAATTCTTTAACACCATCTGGAATGCCACCACATGTTTTCCAATTGAAAAAAGGGGCAATTGTCATGCTAATGAGAAATATGAATGCCAAAAAAGGACTTTGTAATGGGACCAGATTAATGGTGTAGGATTTAAGAGATCATTTCGTACATGCAGAACTTATGAATGGTACCCATAAAGGTGAACAAGTTTTTATACCAAGAATTGATTTGGCTCCAAGTGAGAGTGGCTTGCCTTTTTACAATTTCCCATTATCATGGCATTTGCCATGACCATAAATAAATCCCAAAGGACAAACTTTTAAGTCTGTGGGTATTTTTTTTTACATGAACCTTTATTTACTCATGGCCAACTCTGTTGCATTTTCAAGATGCAAAAATCCAGATGACATTAAAGTTTATATTGGAAAAAAAACAAAGTCAGGGTGATTTATTAGAGGATGGATGCATTTTTACAAAAAACATTGTGTACTATGAGGTCCTCTAACTTACATTACAAAGTGCTTTTATCTCAATGACTAATTGACAATAAAGAACCCCAACAAATATAGAAAACAGTGGTTTTAATTCGAGGATGAACTTTAATGTCACGTGGACTCTTTTTAGAGGACAACTATTTCACATAGGAAACTCTATAAAATGGCAAAAACACATAGAGAACAGTGGTTTATACTCTGTGGACGAACGTAGATGTCTGGCGGACTCTTTTTAGAGGACCACTATTTCACATAGGAATGTGTGCCATTTTCAATAACTACAAAAAATAACAAAAAAAAGTGTAAAACCCCCGCCCCAAAAAACGCAAAGACAAAGTAACATATTGGAATGTCTTGGAAGTGACATTTTGGCATGATGGGCCGGACAAAACAGTTACGTTACATAATGTTACTGTTTGTAATGTTAAAATTGTATTTGTATTTTAAAAGGTGTGGAATGTTGTTTCATTGTATATAATTAAGGGTTCATGTTAGTAGGAGGATGACCATTTCTTCATAAATTGAAATGTATAATTAAATGCAGAGTATTGATCCAGGGAGTAATCAGATCACCAGTTACTGGGGTCAGGAAGGAATTATTGCCCCCCCCCTTTCATACAATTGGCTAAGTTTCAATGGGGGGTTTTACTGTTTGCCTTCCTCTAGATTCAATACCTATGTGCTATACCAGTAGTTGAACTACAAGTTGCATGTTACAAATCATTATGTAATGGTTTACAATACTCATTCATACAAAGTTCACCTATTGTTATATTACTCCTGCATAGCTCAGAATTAAAGTAAATGTTAGTATAGTTTAAAAAAAAAATTGGTTCAGTAGTATTTGAAATATACAAGAAGAGGGGTGGGAGGGACAAGCGCAAAGCCAAACCAATCATGAAATATGTACATCAAGGTTTATTATAGCAAATAATTAAAACCATTACACTCACATTCAATATAATATCAATTCACGTTATATATGAGATGTCACAGATATTGTCCTGTCGTCCTTATGTTGCTTGGTGATTTTAATCCAGACGGCCCGATGTTTAGTGTCTCAATAGTCCAATATCCAATATATCAATTGTTACAGGGATACTTTTACAATTAAATATAGAAAGCAAATAATAGAAACTGTCTTAGTTCTTCAGTGTACACACACAGATCCAGACCTAACTCCCCAGACTGAGACATCTATTGTTGAGGTTAGCAAGCCTCACATAAGATGCTCCAATATCAGTGAGTTTAGGGTCAGCACAAATGACAATTCATATAATGTTTGCTCTAATCTTATAATGGTGGATCTAATTGAGACCCATCTATGGAGCCTCTCACATCAGGAATAAATAGGACCAATATGGTGAAAATAGGTAAAATAGCAGCAACAAAAGTACAATAAATACAAAAGTAGTTGAAATATAAGTTGCATGTTACAAAGCATTATGTCATGGTTTGCAATACAGATTCATACAAACTTCATCCATTGTTATATTATTCCTGTAACGGAACCCATCACTGTTTTACCCTGTTTTATGATTATTATTATGGTTAAAATATGATCCTACTATATGTATGTTGGTTTATGCTCTGCAGAATATTAGCCAGACTATTGCAGACCTAGACTAATAGATAATCCTATTACAGAGACTCCAGAGATAAGGGAGTCGATTGTATAAAATGTTTTCATTCTCAGATAAGAACAAAGAAGGCTGATTTAATCCATGTCTGATTATATCAAGTTGCCAGGGAGGTGTGACCCAGCTATTGTTCCCTCTATGTGTATTGTGTGGCCAACTATGGGGGATGTGGATTGCCTGTGGGAAGAGATGTGTATAAATATTTCTGCATAACAAAATAAAGTACTATTCATTTGACTCCCAAATTGTGTGTCGTCCAATATGGGAGGTCGGGAATGATGAAACTGTAGTGCCTCTTGGGTATTTTACCGTATACCAGCGGAGATATTGGACTGCGTGTTCCAGCTCCGTTACATTTGGTGGCAAGTGGCGGAATTGTTCCCACGGTCAGTAGGACAGCTATAGGAGACACCATTCCGTGGAGTACAAATTGAGGGCAACGCTAGTATCCGTACAGCGCCCCTGGCTACAGCAGGATGGAACCGGCTAGTTTTCGGACAGCGTTCCATCACGAGGAGGAGGAGGCGGCCGCGGACTACAGGGATTCAGACAGAAAGGAACTCATGGTTACAGTACCTCTTATTACCCCACAGACTGAGTTTGGAAGAGAACTCCAAAGCAGACTGGCCTTTTTCCCAGGTACGCTTCCCATAAAAACCTTGGAATGGTTAATGACAGATGTCCACAAATACATAATGGAAAAGCAGCGGGCACGGGAGAGGTCCATCTTGGGAGCTGCTAACCCACCTCCCACCATTAACTGCGTCCGGGTGGTGGGAACTACCAAACCCCTCCAAAGTACATCAGGTGCCACACGTGTAACCAGCAGGGCCACATGCAGAGAGACTGTCCCAGAAACAGAAACCGCTCCACGTGGAATACTCCAACTAATTCCCCCTCCCAGCAGCAGTGTGTACCCCAGGGGGCCGAAGGTGTCGTCCTTCCCCCCCAGCGGCAGTGTGTACCCCAGGGAGCTGAAGGTGTCGTCCTTCCTCCCCAGCGACAGTGTGTACCCCAGGGAGCTGAAGGTGTCGTCCTTCATCCCCAGCAGCAGTGTGTACCCCAGGGGGCCGAAGGTGTCGTCCTTCCTCCCCAGCAGCAGTGTGTACCCCAGGGGGCCGAAGGTGTCGTCCTTCCCCCCAGCGGCAGTGTGTACCCCAGGGAGCCGAAGGTGTCGTCCTTCCCCCCCAGCGGCAGTGTGTTCCCCAGGGAGCTGAAGGTGTCGTCCTTCCTCCCCAGTGGCAGTGTGTACCCCAGGGAGCTGAAGGTGTCGTCCTTCCTCCCCAGCGGAAGTGTGTACCTCAGGGGGCTGAAGGTGTCGTCCTTCCTCCCCAGCGACAGTGTGTACCCCAGGGAGCAGAAGGTGCCGTCCTTCCTCCCCAGCGGCAGTGTGTACCCCAGGGGGCCGAAGGTGTCGTCCTTTCCCCCCAGCGGCAGTGTGTACCCCAGGGAGCAGAAGGGGCCATCCTTCCTCCCCAGCGGCAGTGTGAACCCCAGGGGGCAGAAGGTGTCGTCCTTCCCCCCCAGTGGCAGTGTGAACCCCAGGGGGCAGTAGGGGTCGTCTTTCCCCCCCAGCGGCATTATGAACCCCAGGGGGCAGAAGGTGTCGTCCTTCCCCCCCAGCGGCAGTGTGAACCCCAGGGGGCAGAAGGTGTCGTCCTTCCTCCCCAGCGGCAGTGCGAACCCCAGGGAGCAGAAGGTGTCGTCCTTCCCCCCCAGCGGCAGTGTGAACCACAGGGGGCAGAAGGTGTCGTCCTTCCCCCCAAGCGACAGTTTACCCTAACCAGGGGAGACTCCAATCTCCCAGACGGCGCAGATGGGACCGTGGTCTCTGCGCCCACAGCCTGTCCAGATCCCCAACTACCCTCACTGGTACAACCGGAGGAGGGGGGAAGTACAAATTCCCCTCCCCAGCTAACTCCTAATGTGGCCCCAGGGTTAACAGAGGAAGTGTTAACCCCCACTGACCCCTACCTTTCCCTGGCTACTGAGCCGGAATACGTCCCAAGTACCCCAGCAGAAGAGCTGACAGCGGGGCAGAGTGCAGTCGGCCTCTGCCCTCCCTTTGTCCCTTGTACAGAGCAGGATGTCCTGCAGGTTATACCAGCAGAAGAGCTGGCATCAGGGCAGAGTGCCGCTGGCCTCTGCCCCTCAAGTCCCCTCAGCGTGTTGCCCCATCACCACAGCAAAGGGGAGATGTGTGACGAAGTGCCCTTCGCCACTTTGTCTTGGAGAGGACTGTTTGCCAGCCTCCTGCCCTGCGACTATGGCCCTGGGACATATTGCCCTTTAAACACAGTATTCGGCCATACCAGAGTGTATGTCACTCATTCTGGCCCTTTACATACAGGGGGGTCATTTGGTACTTGCCCTGTGTGAACCATGATACCCCAGATAACTATGCCATGGAGCCCATTCATATAATGAAAGACTATGGGAAAGACTTTAGCTACATGGCAATTGAACTGTGTGAAGAGGATCTGAGCGCTATTCGGTAGTTTTGTGCGCTCAGATCCCAGCTATCTGGGGCTATGTGAAATGTGAGTAAATGTGAATTGCACTAATGCTGATGGGTTGTCAAACTAGAGAATTGACCAACAAATACTTTTGTCCGGACATCCCCAGGCCGATCCGTTGGGATCAGACCGTGTATGCCGGCTTATGGTCACGGGGGAGGTGTGCAACGGAACCCATCACTGTTTTACCCTGTTTTATGATTATTATTATGGTTAAAATATAATCCTACTATATGTATGTTGCTTTATGCTCTGCAGAATATTAGCCAGACTATTGCAGACCTAGGCTAATAGATAATCCTATTACAGAGACTCCAGAGATAAGGGAGTCAATTGTATAAAGTGTTTACATTCTCAGATAAGAACAAAGACGGCTGATTTAATCCATGTCTGATTATATCAAGTTGCCAGGGAGGTGTGACCCAGCTATTGTTCCCTCTATGTGTATTGTGTGGCCAACTATGGGGGATGTGGATTGCCTGTGGGAAGAGATGTGTATAAATATTTCTGCATAACAAAATAAAGTACTATTCATTTGACTCCCAAATTGTGTGTCGTCCAATATGGGAGGTCGGGAATGGTGAAACTGTAGTGCCTCTTGGGTATTTTACCGTATACCAGCGGAGATATTGGACTGCGTGTTCCAGCTCCGTTACAATTCCTGCACACATGACAATTAAAAAGGTTAATATTGTTAAACAATTATGGTTTACCAGTTGTTGAAATACAAGTTGCATGTTAAAAAAATAAACACATTTATTATAATTGTACTTCTTTGTAGATAACAAAAAGGTTAAGAGTGTCAGAGACTCGCACTGTGTGCCAAACAGCATTCCCAGCCTTACAATTTTGTTGCCGTCATTTTTGACGGCCAGTCGCTACTATATATTTATATATATATATATATATATATATATATATATATATATAGTTATAAGGTACTAATGTAGCCCAGCTCACACAGTCTCTGTGGGACAATACTAAGACTGTCATTACCCCCATTAATATACTGTAAAGGATCCTTGTATTTTCCTCCGAACTCCAGCTGAAACGAAGTGATTATAGCTCCCAATCCCCCAAACATGAGTCAAAACTTCATGAAGGGGTAAACATGAACTCTTTACTGTGGGCTACACGCCCGGTATATCAGGTCTTCCTCCTGGTGGACAAAGGTAAAACAGTAGCCAATCACAGTGGCTATAGCATAAGCACTCCCCTTACACATAAGTCACTCCCTCTTTTCTATCCTGGAGATAATTAACTTAAGGTAGCACAGAGAGCCTTAATTCTCTCCAGAAAGAAAGAAACATGGCTTCTTTGTTTTAATAAAACAGAATAAAAATGTATAACTTTGTTTTGACACAATGTAAACTTGAGGTTCCACATATCCCCAGATAGCTGAGATCTGAGTGCATATTCTAGGCGAATAGCGCTCAGATCCCACAAACGCAGTTCTCAGAATCGTCGACTGAAGTTTGTCTTATTAGTTATTTCCACGAAAGCCCATTGTAAATCCTCAAATAACCGAACAGGTGGGTTCGTGAAGTCTGTAAAATAGGGGATTTCGTTACATATACTATCCCCAGTCACATAAATATAATATTATACCCTCCCCAGTCCCATACATATAATAATATTATACCCTCCCCAGTCCCATACATATAATAAAAATATAGTACCCCCAGTCACATATATATATATATATATATATATATATATATATATATTATACCCTCCCCAGTCCCATACATATAATAATAATATAGTACCCCCAGTCACATATATATATAATATTATACTACCCCCAGTCCCATACATATAATATTTTTATACCCTCGCCAGTCCCTTCCATATAATAATAATATTATTCTACCCCCCCAGTCCCATACATATAAAATTAGTATACCCTCCCCAGTCCCTTACATATAATATTAATAATTATAATAATAATAATAATAATAATAGTATACTCCCCCCCCAGTACCATACATATATTATTATACTATGGCCCTGTCCCATACATATATTATTATACTATGGTCCTGTCCGATACATATATTATTATACTATGGCCCTGTCCCATATATATATTATTATACTATGCCCTCCTCTCCAGTCCATACTCACCCAGACTCCCAGGCTGTCGGACACCAGATACTCTCCCATCTCCAGGGCCCACTCCCTGAGCTCTCATCGGGGGCTGTCCAGAGCTCTCCTCCCCAGTGCTCTCCCCGCTCAGGCGCTGATCAGGCTGAAGCCCAGAAAGAGGCCAATGGCCGTAGGCTGGGCCAAGGGAAGCACCTCCAGATCAGCATGGGCCGATCAGAAGGCCTATGGGAGAGACTCCGGGGGACACCAGGAGGAAGCCTGTGAGGGGAGAGGGTCATCATCTGCTCACTGGGAAGTATGCAGGCTCGGGGACAGGCGACGGGCAGCCCGATCCGAGCCCGGCCTGCTCCTCCTCCACCAGCAGCCAGTGCTCTCCTGCAATATAAGGGACAGAACCAGGAGCATCAGCCCCCTGCAGGCTCTCCGTCATCCTCCTTCCCCCTCATCCTCCCTCCTTCCACCTTATCCCCCTCCTCTTTCTCCCTATACACTAACCTCCCTTTCCCCTCACTCCTTACTCTGATGCAAGGACCTCCTGCTGCTCTTCTCTTCCCAGCAGCACGAACTGGCATATGCTAATGACGTGACGTCACATGGGTGTCACTTCATTAGCATATGCCAGCCGCTCACAGCAAGAAGATGCACTGCTGGGGAGAGAAGAGCAGCAGGGGGTCATCGCATCAGAGTAAGGAGAGAGGGGAAAGGGGATAGGCGGTCAGTGGAGCGGGGGAAGGAGGAGGAGGATAAGGGGGGAGTAGGAGGATGATGCAAACTGCCAGTTGTCATCCCGCAACTGGGAAGACAACTCACAGTTTGACAATTATTATATGTGATAGTTACACTAGTTTGACTGGTGTGCGCGTGACTGGTGTGCGCGTGACTGGTGTGCGCGTGTCTGGTGTGGACGTGTCTAGTGTGGACGTGTCTGGTGTGGATGTGTCTAGTGGGGACGTGTCTAGTCACACAACCCTGTGAGGGTCTTCATAGACCCTTCTGAGACTGATTGGGTTAAATACAGGGAGTGCAGAGTTATTAGGCAAGTTGTATTTTTGAGGATTAATTTTATTATTGAACAACAACCATGTTCTCAATGAACCCAAAAACTCATTAATATCAAAGCTGAATATTTTTGGAAGTAGTTTTTAGTTTGTTTTTAGTTTTAGCTATTTTAGGGGGATATCTGTGTGTGCAGGTGACTATTACTGTGCATAATTATTAGGCAACTTAACAAAAAACAAATATATACCCATTTCAATTATTTATTTTTACCAGTGAAACCAATATAACATCTCAACATTCACAAATATACATTTCTGACATTCAAAAACAAAACAAAAACAAATCAGTGACCAATATAGCCACCTTACTTTGCAAGGACACTCAAAAGCCTGCCATCCATGGATTCTGTCAGTGTTTTGATCTGTTCACCATCAACATTGCGTGCAGCAGCAACCACAGCCTCCCAGACACTGTTCAGAGAGGTGTACTGTTTTCCCTCCTTGTAAATCTCACATTTGATGATGGACCACAGGTTCTCAATGGGGTTCAGATCAGGTGAACAAGGAGGCCATGTCATTAGATTTTCTTCTGCTGTGGAGTACTTGGACGCGTGTGATGGAGCATTGTCCTGCATGAAAATCATGTTTTTCTTGAAGGATGCAGACTTCTTCCTGTACCACTGCTTGAAGAAGGTGTCTTCCAGGAACTGGCAGTAGGACTGGGAGTTGAGCTTGACTCCATCCTCAACCCGAAAAGGCCCCACAAGCTCATCTTTGATGATACCAGCCCAAACCAGTACTCCACCTCCACCTTGCTGACGTCTGATTCGGACTGGACCTCTCTGCCCTTTACCAATCCAGCCACGGGCCAATCCATCTGGTCCATCAAGACTCACTCTCATTTCATCAGTCCATAAAACCTTAGAAAAATCAGTCTTGAGATATTTCTTGGCCCAGTCTTGACGTTTCAGCTTGTGTGTCTTGTTCAGTGGTGGTCGTCTTTCAGCCTTTCTTACCATTGCCATGTTTCTGAGTATTGCACACCTTGTGCTTTTGGGCACTCCAGTGATGTTGCAGCTCTGAAATATGGCCAAACTGGTGGCAAGTGGCATCGTGGCAGCTGCACGCTTGACTTTTCTCAGTTCATGGGCAGTTATTTTGCGCCTTGGTTTTTCCACACGCTTCTTGCGACCCTGTTGACTATTTTGAATGAAACGCTTGATTGTTCGATGATCACGCTTCAGAAGCTTTGCAATTTTAAGAGTGCTGCATCCCTCTGCAAGATATCTCACTATTTTTGACTTTTCTGAGCCTGTCAAGTCCTTCTTTTGACCCATTTTCCCAAAGGAAAGGAAGTTGCCTAATAATTATGCACACCTGATATAGGGTGTTGATGTCATTAGACCACACCCCTTCTCATTACAGAGATGCACATCACCTAATATGCTTAATTGGTAGTAGGCTTTCGAGCCTATACAGCTTGGAGTAAGACAACATGCAAAATACTCATTTGCCTAATAATTCTGCACTCCCTGTAGAGGCTTATTGGAGTCTGTATGGCCCCCATAAGTGATGGGGCTAGATGGAGGCTTATGGGGCCTGTAAAGACCCACATAAGTTATGGGGTTACATAGAGGCTTAAGCGGTCTGTATAGACCCACATAAGTAATGGGGTTATATAGAGGCTTAAGGGGGTCTGTATAGACCCACATAAGTTATGGGGTTACATAGAGGCTTATGGGGGTCTGTATATACCACCATAAGTGATGGGGATACATAGAGGCTTATGGGGATCTGTATAGACCACCATAAGTTATGTTGTTACATAGAGTCTTATGAGGGTCTATATAGACCCCCATAAGTGATGGGATTAATTAGGGGCTCTTGGAGCTCTGTATAGGGTTAATTAGGGGCTCATGGGGCTCTGTATAGAGCCCCATGAGTGATAGGGTTAATTAGGGGCTCATGGGGCTCTCTATAGAGCCCCATGAGTGATGGCAATAATTTTTACGTGCCTGAGGGGTACCTATAGTACCACCCGGGGCAGGGGTTAATTGTTTTATGTATCACGGGTCCCTTAAGGAACTTTTATGGTCCTTTCAGGACCCACAGCAAGAAATTTAAATTTTAAATGCAGCGGGGGTTGCCAACCAGTATGGGGAGCCCCAACATTGGGGGCTTCATGTTAGGTGCCGTGGGGGTACTTATAATACTCCCACGCCTTGGGGTAACCATTTATGTGCTGCGGGCCCTTTAAGGGCCAGCGGCGGGTAATTTGAATGTTTGAAGTGCTGCAGGGTCCTAATCAGGACCCCTACAGCAAGGGGTTAATGTGGGGACACTGCGGGGGTCCCGATGGGGCCCCCCAGCATCGGGGGGGGGAGTAATGTTAGGCGCAGCGGGGGTACTTACATCACCTTTGCGACTTAGGGTAACCATTAGTGTGCAGCGGGCCCTTTAAGGACCCGCAGATCGGGACCCTGCAGTGAGGGGTTATGTGTGGGTCACTGCAGGGGTCCCGATCGGGAACCCTTGCAGCAAGGGGGGCTTCATTGGGAGCAGTGGGGAGGCTACGTAATGGCTTAATAAGCCATTGGGACTGCTCCAAGCTGTCCGTAAGCTGCTGCTCGTTTTGACCTATTTCTGGGCTTGCCAGGTGGGTGATCATAGCATTTGAATAGGGATTGGGGCTTTTTTGCGGCCGACACTCTCGCAACCAAGCATGATCAAAGGCTTCGATGGAACTAAGCTGCGATTGACCGTAAACAGCTGGAGGCCGCCATAAGAATAGCTAAGTAGCTTGCGGTGGCCTCTTGCGGCTACTTATTTCCAAATCGTAGCATTAGAATGAGGCCCTCAGGGTCTAATGTGTTAATGGCAAAAAATAATTACATGTTAAATGACAGCTCTGGCAGGAGAGGTAAACTGCAAACTAGACAGATGGCACAAAGCCCCATATAAGTTTTACCAATATAGGTAGTGAGGTAAGTGAAGTGAATGTACTGGCTTTGTGGTACATGTGACAACAATCTCCCGTATTCTTCATATGTCTGTGCTACGGGGTAGAGTGGCAAGACGAAAGCCTTTTCTTACGAAGAAAAACATCCAAGCCAGGCTACATTTTGCAAAAACACATCTGAAGTCTCCCAAAAGCACATGGGAAAAGGTGTTATGGTCTGATGAAACCAAGGTTGAACTTTTTGGCCATAATTCCAAAAGATAACAACACTGCACATCACCAAAAGAACACCATACCCACAGTGAAGCATGGTGGTGGCAGCATCATGCTTTGGGGCTGTTTTTCTTCAGCTGGAACTGGGGCCTTAGTTAAGATAGAGGGAATTATGAACAGTTCCAAATACCAGTCAATATTGGCACAAAACCTTCAGGCTTCTGCTAGAAAGCTGAACAATAAGAGGAACTTCATCTTTCAGAATGACGACCCAAAGCATACATCCAAATCAACAAAGGAATGGCTTCACCAGAAGACGATTAAAGTTTTGGAATGGCCCAGCCAGAGCCCAGACCTGAATCCGATTGAAAATCTGTGGGGTGATCTGAAGAGGGCTGTGCACAGGAGACGCCCTCACAATCTGACAGAGCAAAGAAGAGTGGGCAAATCTTGCCAAGTCAAAATGTGCCATGCTGATAGGCTCATACCCAAAAAGACTGAGAGCTGTAATAAAATCAAAAGGTGCTTCAACAAAGTATTAGTTTAAGGGTGTGCATACTTATGCAACCATATTATTTTATTTTTATATTTTTTCTTCCCTCTACCTAAAAGATTTCAGTTTGTTTTTCAATTGAGTTGTACAGTTTATAGATCACATTAAAGGTGGAAAAAGTTCTGAAATGATTTATCTTTGTCTTATTTTTGTACAGCACAGAAACCTGACATTTTAACAGGGGTGTGTAGACTTTTTATATCCACTGTATGTATGTATATGTATGTATATGTGTGTGTGTGTGTGTGTGTGTGTATATTTATATATATATTGTGATCAGGATGGCCGCATATAGCGGTGATTTCTTGAATGAAGGGCTGATAGTGCAGCAAATAGGTTTATTTGAAGAAAGAAATAACAGCGGTAGCCGTAGCTCTGCTTAAAAAAAACAATTACTTCTCCGCGAGGTGGGAGAATGCCACCTTGTGGCCAGGTTGTAGACAGTCCTTTAACTTGGGTAGTCTGCCACCTGGTGGTCAGCTTGAAAACAGTCCTTTAACTTGGGTAGTGCCACCTTGTGGCCAGGAAAATAAACAGTCTCTTTATAGGTGAGGGTCCCAGCGAGATTAGGTCGCCCTCTTCAGCAACCTCTGGGACACCGCTCCACTCTGGGTCACAGCTCCGCTCTCTGGGACACAGCTCCTCTCGCTCTGTGGGACACAGCTCCTCTCTCGCTCTGTGGGACACAGCTCCTCTCTCGCTCTGTGGGACATAGCTCCTCTCTCGCTCTGTGGGACACAGCTCCTCTCTCGCTCTGTGGGACACAGCTCCTCTCTCGCTCTGTGGGACACAGCTCCTCTCTCGCTCTGTGGGACACAGCTCCTCTCTCGCTCTGTGGGACACAGCTCTCCTCTCTGGGACACAGCTCTCCTCTCTGGGACACAGCTCTCCTCTCTGGGACACAGCTCTCCTCGCTGGGACACAGCTCTCCTCGCTGGGATACAGCGCTCCTCTCTGGGACACAGCGCTCCTCTCTGGGACACAGCGCTCCTCTCTGGGACACGGTTGCGGGTGAAGCATAGGGCCCGCCCGTCTCTCCCGTATGCTTCACCCCAGGGACCCTTGCATACACAAACTCACTTGTATTAACTTCTCTTTATCTTCACTTCTTCCCTGGGGCATAATACTTCAGCAACAACAGTGCCTAGGCCTTTAAGGCAAAGTCTGCCTGGGATTCCTCACTAATCCCCTTCACTTACGTGGCTTCCTTGTGACTTCACCTCCTGAGTCTGAAGTCAATCTTACAGCTCACACGACTTGCTGTAGTCCCCGTTCTCCCAGTAACAGTCACTTGGCGAACCTTTACAGGGTAGTTCACAACTTCACTGTATTTCCACACCAGATCACCTTCCACTCTGTGCTTGCTTCTCTCAGCAGCACAGCTGCCCAGGGCCTAGTCAGCCCCACCCCACCTTTCCATGTTTGCTTTCCAGTCTTTTAAAGGGGAGTTGCTCCAATTAGGAGTTCTTCAGAAGTTTTAACTCCTTCACTTCTGACAAGAACTCACACTCCACTTGCTTGTCATCACTTCCAAGGAGCAAACGATCACAATATATATATATATATATATATATATATATATATATATACACATACATACACACACATATATAGATATTTATATACTAGCGACTTGCCCGCCAAAAAATGACGGTCAATACAAATTTAACTCTTAACCATTTTGTTATCTACAAAGAAGTTCAACAATTATAATATTTTATTTTTATTTTTTAACATTCAACTTGTATTTCAACAACTGTTAAACCATATTAACCTTTTTAGTTGTCATGTATGCAGTAATAATATAACAATGGATGAAATTTACATTTTCATAGTGTGAACCATTATATAAAGCTTTGTAACATGCAACTTATATTGAAACAGTGGTGAACCAATTATTTTTAACAATACTAACATTTTTAATTCTGATTTATGCATGAGTAACATAACAATAGGTCAGCTTTGTATAAATGAGTATTTTAAACCATTACAGAATTCTTCTTAACATGCAACTTGTAGTTGAACTACTGGTAAAGCACATAGGTATTGAATCCAGAGGAAGGCAAACAGTAACCCCCCCCCCCCCCCCCCCCATGGAAACTTAGCCAATTGTATCAAAGGGGGGAAAAAATGAATTCCTTCCTGACCACAGTAACTGGCAATCGGATAACTCCCTGGATGAATACTGTCTATTTAATGATACATTTAAATGTTGAACAAATGATTATGCTGCTACTGACATAAACCCTTAATAACATCCAATAAAACAACTTTTGAAACATTGTAAAAACATTTAAAATTAAATTTAAACAAAATAAATAGTGATCTTGAATATTGAATCCAATGAAGGCAAACCAAAAAAAAAACCCAGTGCAACTTGGTCAATTGTTTCAAAGTGGGAAAAAAAATCAATTCCTTCCTGACCCCATGAATTGGCGATTGGATTACTCCATGGATCAATACTCTCTATATAATTAAACATTTAAATTTTACAACAAATGACCATACTCCTATTAACATGAACCCTTAATTACATACAATGAAACAACCTTTCAGTCCTTGGAAAACACAATTTTAACATTACAAACATGAACTTAATGTACTAAAATTTAAACAGTAAATGTAAGAATATGCAATGTAACTGTTTTGTGGGGCCAATCCTGGCAAAAGTCACTTCCAAGACATTCCATTCTTTTTTTGTATTGTATGTCAAAGTGGTTCCCTTAAAAAGAGCCCAGCAGACTTGTAGTTTTGTCTATGGGATATAACCACTGTTTATTGTTTTTTTGTTTTTGTCACTTATTTTTTGTATTCTTGTCATTTTTTGATGTAGTCTAGTTTGACATCTTTTCTTTTCCTCTTTGTTTTCAGTAGCTGCCTTATTAATCTGTAAATAAAAGTAGTACATTAATACATTTGCTCCTTTGTTTATTTCTTTTGTTTAAATTAACTTTTTGTTATTTTGTTTTGGTTATTTTTTTCTGTTATCCTGTTTTGTGTGCACCAGTGTTTGCATTATGGGGTTAGCTTTATGAGGTTGGACATAGCAGATTAGTTAGGTTGCAGTCTATTTTATGAAAGGAGCACACCAAACATGATAGGTCCTTCTATTTTGTATATGTTAACAGCATTTCTTGTGTTATCCTGTTTTGAGTGTGGCAGTGTTGTCATTATGGGTTTAGTTATGTTTTTTGTGTGCTACTGTTGTCATTATGTGTTTAAGGTATGGAGTTGGGCTTAGAGGGTTGTGCACCTAAAATAGTATATATCCTTCCATTTTGTATAGGTTAACAGCATTGTCCTTTTCTGTTTTCTGTGCACCACTGTTAGCATTAGGGGTTAGGGTACCCCTTTTTTTTTTTGCTATCCTGTTTTGCATGCACCAATGTTGTCATTAGGGGTTTATGGTTATGGGATTAGGCTTAGAGTGTTAGTTAGGTTGCAGTACGTTTCCACAAAGGGAGACACAAAACAGGATAGGTCTTTCCATTTTGTATGTGTAAACAGCAGTACTTGATGTTTTTTGTTTTTTTTGTACCTTGTAATACTGTACCTCTTTTCTTCAATGTGTTGTGTATTAATTGCTGTAGAGATGATGAGACTCTTCAGGCAGTGTCTGTTGAGAATTACAGAGAGAGATGCAAATGTTAAAATAACATTAAAATCAATTTCTTTTTGTACTAAGAGCATATAAAATAGGATATATACTTCCATTTTGTATGTATTCACAGAGGTTTAGCTTATGTGGTTAGGCTTAGAGATTGGTGCATATAAAACAGGATAGATCCTTGCATTTATTATGTTTTAAGAACATTTGTTGTAGTATCCTGGTTTGTGTGTGCTACTGTTGTCATTATAGCTTTAGGTTATGGGGTTATGCTTGGAGGTTGGTGCACACAAAACAGGATATATTCTTTCATTTATTATGTATTAAAATGTTTTGAAGTATCCTGTTTTGTGTGTGCCAATGTTGGTATTAGAGGTTTAGGTTATGGGGTTAGGCTTATAGGTTGGGGCACAGAAAACAGGATATATTCTTGCATTTTATATGTGTTCACAACATTTGTTGTAGTATCCTGTTTTGTGTGCTCCACTGTTGACATTATATGTTTTGGTTATGGGATTAGGCTTAGAGGTAGGTGCACACAAAACAGGATATATTCTTACATTTTATATGTGTTAACAGCATTTGTTGTAGTATCCTGTTTTGTGTGTGCCACTGTTGGTATTAGAGGTTTAGGTTATGGGGTTAGGCTTTTAGTTTGGGGCACACAAAACAGGATATATTCTTCCATTTGATATATGTTAACAACATTTGTTGTAGTATCCTGTTTTGTGTGCTACACTGTTGGCATTAGGGGCGTAGGATCCTTTTTTTGTTTTTGTTTTGTGCTATCCTCTTTTGTGTGCGGCACTGTTAGCATTAGGGGTTTAGGGTATGGGGTTAGGCTTAGATGGTTAGTTAGGTTGCAGTGCATTTTCAGATTAGCGCACACCAAACAGGATAGATCTTTTTTTTTTCTTTTACTTGTTATACTGTACCTGTTGTTTTGAATTAGTTGTCTATAAATGACAGAGGATCCCCTCTGCCGAACTTCCTGCGACACTCTTCAGGCAGCGTCTGGCCATAGTATTTTTGTTAAGAAAATGTATTTTTGTACATTACCTGTTGGGTTTAATTTGTTGTTTGTAAAGTTCTGCAGATTTTAGAGTCTGTGTGAAACCGTGCAGTGCTGCAAATTAGTCAGTGACACTGTTCAGGCAGAGTCTGTTGAAAATGATAAACAAATGGAAATGTTGAAATGCAGTGTAAATATATATATATATATATATATATATATATATATATATATATATATATTTATTTAATTATTTTTTGTAATTTTTTTTGCTAAAAGCATAAATTATGTTTTAAAGTATGTCTTCATAAAAGCTACTTTCTTGTTTAAATTTCTCCTTTTTTCTTCTTTTGAAATTTACACAATTTTCCCCACCTAAACATTTATTTGTCTTTGAAATCTTACTATACATGAATAATGTCTTCTAATTGCTTCTGTACATTAATATTGTTTTTTTTTAATATTTAAAAAAAGTTTTTTTTTTTTTTATATAAATTTTTAATTTATTAATTAATGATCAAACTTTATGTATCTTTTAAATGTTACTGTACATGAATAATGTTGTTCTTGGCAATATTTGAAACCATGTAATTATTAATGTATTAATTAATTATAGCTTACCTATTTGCTGTAATTTGCAGATTTTAAACTTGATAAAGTGACTAAAATGATAACGAATTTGCTTCAGAAGTAACGCCACCAGTGAATTGTACAGTCACACTGTTCATCACCTGAAGAGAAATGGAGACATTTCTGGAAAGTTTGCAGTATTTATAGAGTGTGAGCTGAAGTAGAAACCGTTATAACGTAATGCGCATGCGCTATTTGCGTTCCAGCCGTCAATTTGTGTTCCAGCCGCCAATTGGCGCAACGTAGTTACTTGTTGCATAGAAATTGGCCTCTATTTTGTATGGGCTACGTGCCGCAGGATGTGTGTTATGTGCCGCATGAAGTGTTACTGAGTTTGGGTAAGTGTGCCTAGTACGTGTTTTAATTTGACGTGCTTGGCCTCATTTTCATATTTTCTCGGCCACCATTTTCTTTGTTGCATAGCCGATTTTGTTAATTGCGAAACTGGTGAAATGCAACTTAAATTCACAAGAAACCTCACTGACAGACGTGCTGGCTGTCCCCAAGTGCTGTGTGTGATGTTTTTTAATGTTTTTTTTGTGTGTGTTTTTTGTGTTTTTGATGTGCGCGTTTTTTTGATGTAAGTTGAATTTTTTTTTCTAAGTTCCGCTTTCCTCCCGCTTTCCTTTGCAAAGTGTTACGGGTTGTAATTTTGAAACTCCATTTTTTTCAAACTGCTACGGGTCTCACAGTGTGAATTCGATAATGAAGATTTCTATTGAACTGTAGGCCCATGGCTCATAGATTTCTGTTGAACTGTAGTCCCGCGGGTCCTAGGGATGAGCGCCTATGGCACTCATCTCCACCAGCGCTATGACCACCTTCATTGGTCACTGCCTAAGTCATGCGGGGTCGTAGGGATGAGCGCCTATGGCGCTCATCTCCACCAGCGCAATGAGTGCCTTCGGCGCTCACTGCCTAAGTCATACGGGGCTGTAGAGATGAGCACCTATGGCACTCAACTCCACCAGCGGAAGGAGCTCCTTTGGTGCTCCTTGCCAGCAACTGTGGCCCTCGCTTTGCGCAATCGTTAGCAACAACCCATATTGTTCACAACTACCGTATATACCCGAGTATAAGCCGACCCGAGTATAAGCCGAGACACACAAAATACTGGGAAAACTTAATGACTCGAGTATAAGCCGAGGGTGGGAAATGTGCTGCCCTCTGGGTCCCTTTCTTGTGTCACCCTCTCTCTCCCCTGTGTCTCTTCCCCCCTCTCCCTCACCTGTGTCTCTTCTCCTCCTTTCCCTCCCCTGTGTCTCTCCCCCCTCTCCCTTCCCTGTGTCTTTTCCCCCCTCTCCCTCGTGTCTCTTTCCCTCCCTTATCACCCTCCTCAACCCCCCTCCTCATCCTCCCTCCTCATCCTCCCTCCTCATCCTCCCTCCTCATCCTCTCTCCTTAACCCCCCTCCTCATCCTCCCTCCTCAACCCCCCCTCCTCGACCACCCTCCTCAACCTCCCTCCTCATCCTCAACCCCCCTCCTCAACCCGCACTTGTGATGAGCCCGCAAGCGTTAGCAACAACCCGTATTGCTCACAACTACCGTATATACCCTTAGATTGTAAGTTTGCAAGTTTTCATTTGTGCGTCCGTGTCTTGGAATCAAGCACTATGTGCATTTGATTATATGCTCAAAAACAGGGCCCTCCATTCTTTATAAGGTGTTAAATTTGTTTTTTGCCTTGTACAATACCACTGTACAGCGCTACTGAATATGTTGGCGCGATATAAATAAAGACAATAATAATAAGTATAAGCCGACCCGAGTATAAGCCGAGCACCTATTTTACCACAAAATACTGTGAAAACTTAGTGACTTGAGTATAAGCCGAGGGTGTGAAATGTGGTTTATCTTTTCTGTTTTCCTTCTTCTGGATTAATTATCAATGAATCCACATATTGCAGATTAGAGGAAAACTAAAAAAGGTTGAACTTTTTGGACTAAGAGTCTCTTATCAACCTCAATTATTATGTAACTATGTAACTGAAACAATTGCCACATTCAGAACATCTAAATTATCTTTCTCTTGTGTGAGTTTTCTTATGTTTTCTAAAAAAATTGGCTATATTGAAACATTTACACAATTAGAACATGCAAATGGCTTTTCCCCTGTGTGTTCTCATATGTAGATTGAGACTTGTGGCCTGACTATAAAAAAATCCCACAACCAGAACATGCAAATGGCTTTTCCCTGTGTGAGTTCTCAAATGTAGATTGAGATTTGTGGCCCGACTGAAACATTTCCCACGTTCAGAACATGCAAATGGCCTTTCTCCTGTAGTGAGAGACAGGGATCTTGATATCTTGTTCTGGTCTGTGTCTTGAGACAGAACACACAGCCCCTTACAAGGCACCTGGAGGGACATCTTGCAGCACATCTGCATGATGAGCGTGACAATATAGTAGTGCAACAGCTGACAGCTCAGCTTCAAAGGCAGAATGATATTGGTACTGAGCAGGTGGAAAGCATCTGAGCAATATATGGTGAGTTGAGGAGGCATAATCTAAGGATGGAGAGGTATGAGTAAATTGCTCATAGGGTCAAACAAGCCCAGACACATCACTTGGCTCGGCTAGGGAAGTTGGCAGAAGCCCACGTCAACACTTTCCAGCCTTTGGTTTCACAGGCTCCACCCCCACCGCAACCAGAGCTTGTGGTCTCCTCATCTCACCCCTTACCACCAACGACAGGTGCTACACAGCCACCCCAGTTGAATGCACCCCTAAATCGAACACCTCCGGGCTGTTGTAGGTGGAGGAAGGTGCACAGAAGGTGTGGGCGTAGTGCTCCGAAAGGGGAAAGTGAGTGTCCGCTAAGTCAGTGGTTGTCAAACCTCTCCCCAGGACCCACCACACAGATCATGATTTAGGTGAAACTGTGTGAATACACTGGTGAAGCAATTCAAGGCTCCACCACCGGTTGAATACTAGTTGCCTCACTTTTGGCTCCCGAGTTTCACATAAATTATGGTCTGTCTGATGGCTCCTGAGGAGAGGATTGAGAACCACTGCCCTAAGTCCTCCTCATCCACCGTTTACAATGAATATTATTTAGTACTAGCGAACTGGCCCGTCAAAAAATGACGGTCAATAAAAGAAAGTGTTGAAATGCTGTTTTCCACACAATGTGAGTGTACTGTGTGCCTCAACTATATAGACCCCTCTAACACACTAATGAACGCATGTAATAACACTATAAGTACCATGAGGGTCATCCAAGACCCTCATGACCCAAAGTGCAAGCACTACACCATTTTAACCCGGTCACTTATGGGGGTCTATCCAGACCCTCATAAGCCTCTATTTAACCCCATCAGTCCCATAAGGGAATATTATAGGCCTGTTACAACCCAACATTAACCACATAAGTGCCATGACAGTCCTCAAGGACCATCATGACACTAAGTATAAACACTACATTGCACTATACCCCCCAAAAATAAAACATTAAATATCAACTAAACACCCTCTACACTAACCTATTAACACCTACACTACCTACCTACCCCCTAATAACCCCCTCCCCACCACTGTAATTACAGAAATCAAAAAAACTAGTCATCAAAAATCTACATTACATAAAATTAAAAAAACGAAAATCACCCAAAATCTAAAATGTACATTACGGAAAAAAAAAAACCTAAGTAAAAAAAAATAAAAAAGAAACATTACAGAAAATAAAAAAATACATTACAACCCCCCCCACTACATAAAAAAAATTACACACCTGAAAAGGAAATACATATAATACATACAATACAATACAATTAAATACAATACAATACAATTAAATACAATACAATACACCCCTATCTAATATACATCCCCCTATCTAATATACAATACTATCTATCTAATATACATCCCCCTATCTATCTAATATACAATAAATACTATCTATGTACTATACATCCCCAATATATCTAAAATACAGTACATGCTATCTCTTTATAGCAACTCTAATTCTAAGCTACAATAAAATAATTAAGACCACTTACCTTTGAGATGTTTCTTCAGATCACCAACCTTGGGTAAAAAAGATAAAAAAATGAATACAACAGGTTTACATAAAATAAATAAACATTCTAAATATTCTACTCACCTTTCCAGCATGTCACGTCCTCCATCTTTGCTTCTACGGCGCGGCCCCTGTTAAAAAAAACAACATTACATTAGCACACATACATAAACATGAAACCAAGTAAAATAAACACAATCCACATTGTACTTACCTCCCGGCGATGTCTCCGGCCTCCTCGTGTTCTGCCCAGGAAGCATCTGCTCTCTTAAAAATAAAAAAAAAACACACATCCGCCCTGGCGGATGTCCCCGACGCTAATGAGCTTCCTACGGAGTGTTTTGATTGGCTGAAAATTCAGCCAATGAGAAGACAACAATTGTGAACCATATCGAAAGGGATACACCCCAAAATCCCATGCTGATTGGATAACGCACCTGTCAATCTTTAATTGAACCAATCCAAAGGCTTTATTGCCATCAGCGAATCACAATGGGATACACCCCCACGTACTGATTGGTGAAGACATCTGCGCCTTCCCATTGGCTGTAATACTGATTGACATTGACAATAGCCAATGAGAAGGCGCAAATGCCTTCACCAATCAGTACGTGGGGGTGTATTCCATTGTGATTGGCTATTGTCAGTGCAACCAATCAGAATGCGCAGATGCCTCCAGCCAATCACCCTGTGGGGGTGTATTCCATTGTGATTGGCTGAAGGCATCTGCGCCTTGTGATTGGTTTAAATAAAGATTGACAGGTGCATTATCCAATCAGAGTGGGATTTTAGGGTGTATCCCTTTCTGATTGGCTCACACATTGGTGCCTCCCGATTGGGTGAATTTGATAGACAGCGTTTTCAACCAATCAGAAGGCGCCATTGCCTATTTTCTTCCGGAAAAGTCTCCAGGAGCCTCATTAGCGCCGGGGATGTCCGTGAGTGCTGATGTGAGTACTTTCATTTTGCGAGGCAGAAGAGGAGGAGGAGGCCGGAGACATCACAGGGAAGTAAGTACAATGTAGATTATGTTTATTTTATTTTGACGTTTATGTATGTGTATTAAGGGCAAAAGAATAACGACGGGACATGCCGGAAAGGTAAGTAGAATATTTAGAATGCTTAGAATGTTTATTTGTTTACTATAAATGTGTTGCACTAATTTTTTTCCCCCTAGATGGCTGGTCTGAATGGACATCTGCAAAGGTAAGTGGTCTTAATTATTTTATTTTAGCTTAGAATGAGATTATTTTATATATAGATAGCATTTATTGTATGTTAGCTAGGGGTATGTGTTTTATATATATAGCATAGGATGTATTGTATATTAGATTGTGTTATTTATTTAGAAAGATTTTGTGATGTATATTATATAGATAGGATGTATATTAGATTATGGTATTTATTAAGATAGATTGGGGGATGTAGATTAGATAGATAGGATGTATTGTATATTGGGGTATATTGTATTGTATTTTATTTAATTGTATTGTATTGTATTTGTATTGTATTGTATGTATTGTATGTATTGTATTGTATGTATTATATGTATTTCCTTTTCAGGTGTGTCATTTTTTTTTCTGTAGTGGGGTGGGGGATGAAATGTGTTTTTTTATTTTCTGTAATGTTCCTTTTTTTATTTTTTGGGACTTAGGTTTTTTATTTTATGTAATGTAGATTTTTTATTTTTTGTGACCTTAGGCTTTTTTATTTTCTGTAATTAGAGTGGTGAGGGTTATTAGGGGGTAGGTAGTGTAGGTGTTAATAGGTTTGTGTAGAGGCTGTTTAGTTGATATTTAATGTTTTATTGGGGGGGTATAGTGCAGTGTAGTGTTTATACTTAGTGTCATGATGGTCCTTGAGGACCGTCATAGCACTTATGTGGTTAATGTTTGGTTGTAACAGGCCCATATGGTCTTTATATACCCTTATGGGACTGATGGGGTTAAATAGAGCCTTATGATGGTCTGTATGGACCCCCATGAGTGACAGGGTTAATTAGCGGTTTATCGTGGTCTGTATTGACCCCCATGAGTGAGGGGGTTAATTAAGGGCTTATGGGGGGCTGTATTGACCCTCCTGAGTGATGGGGTTACTGAAGGGTTTATGGGGGTTTGTATTGACCCCCATGAGTGAGGGAGTTAATTAATTTCTTATGGGGGTCTCTATTGACCCCCATGAGTGACAGGGTTAATGAAGGGCTTATGGTGGTCTATATTGATTCCCATGAGTGACAGGGTTAATTAGGGGTCTATGGGGGTCTGTATTGACCCCCATTAGTGAGGGGGTTAATTAAGTGCTTATGGGGGTCTGTATGGACCCCCATGAGTGACAGGGTTAATTAGCGGTTTATGGGGGTCTGTATTGATCCCCATGAGTGAGGGGGTTAATTAAGGGCTTATGGGGGTCTGTATTGACCCCCATGAGTGACAGGGTTAATGAAGGGCTTATGGTGGTCTATATTGACCCCCATGAGTGAAAGGGTTAATTAGCGGTTTATGGGGGTCTGTATTGATCCCCATTAGTGAGGGGTCAATTAAGTGCTTATGGGGGTCTGTATGGACCCCCATGAGTGACAGGGTTAATTAGCGGTTTATGGGGGTCTGTATTGATCTCCATGAGTGAGGGGGTTAATTACAGGCTTATGGGGGTCTGTATTGACCCCCATGAGTGACAGGGCTAATGAAGGGTTTATGGGGGTCTGTATTGACTAACATGAGTGAGGGGGTTAATGAAGGGCTTATGGGGGTTTGTATTGACCCCCATGAGTGACAGGGTTAATGAAGGGCTTATGGGGGTCTATATTGACCCCCATGAGTGAGGGGGTTAATGAAGTGCTTATGGGGCTCTGTATTGACCCCCATGAGTGACAGGGTTAATGAAGGGCTTATGGGGGTCTGTATTGACCCCCATGAGTGACAGGGTTAATGAAGGGCTTATGGGGGTCTATATTGACCCCCATGAATAACAGGGTTAATTAGGGATTTGTGGGGGTCTGTATTGACCCCCATGAGTGACAGGGTTAATGAAGGGCTTATGGGGGTCTATATTTACCCCCATGAGTGACAGGGTTACTGAAGGACTTATGGGGGTCTATATTGACCCACATGAGTGACAGGGTTAATGAAGGGCTTATGGGGGTCTGTATTGACCCCCATGAGTGACAGGGTTAATGAAGGGCTTATGGGGGTCTATATTGACCCCCATGAGTGACAGGGTTAATTAGGGGTTTATGGGGGTCTGTATTGACCCCCATGAGTGACAGGGTTACTGAAAGGACTTATGGGGGTCTATATTGACCCCCATGAGAGACAGGGTGATAGAGTATATTTGTTTTCTTTTATAACAGGTCCTTTAAGGACCTTTACGGTCCTTTAAGGACCCGTAACGCAGGAATTTTTCATTTTAATTGCATCGGGGGTCCCCGATCTTATCTCGGATCCCTTCTTGGGTAAGTTGTACGTGGCTGGGCTTTGAGCCTCGTTTTCGTTTTTTCGATGGCCAATTTTGCTCTCGCTTAGGGGATTTTCGTGTGTCTGAACTCGGGAATTTGGACTTAAATGGAGGTGTAACTTCACTTTCAGAGGTCCTGGATGCCCCCCCTTGCTATGGGTAAGTTTTTTATGTATTTTTTGTAAGTATTTGGTGTGTTTTGACTGTTTTTAAGTGCGCGCGGTTCGGCCGTTATGGTCGTATTTTTCGTGCTTGTTGATGTTTGTTACGTTAAGGTTGGTTACAAGGTCGTTTTTTTTTTCTAAGTCTTGCGTGTGTGTTTTTAACCGCGTGTGAGGCGCCTTTGAGCGGACACACACAGCCGACGGTAGAGCCTACACCTTCCGCAAATGCGGCCCCTCGCTTCGCAAGGGGCCGCATTTGCAGAGCAAAAGCGTGACGATGAATCGTAGTTTGACAACTATTATATGTGACTAGGGACTTGCCCGTCAAAAAATTACAGTCAATAAAATAAAGTGTTGAAATGCTGTTTGTCACACAATGTGAGTGTACTGTGTGCCTCAACTATATAGACCCCTCTAACACACTAATGAACGCATGTAATAACACTATAAGTGCCATGAGGGTCATCCAGGACCCTCATGACCCAAGTGTAAGCACTACACCATTTTAACCCGGTCACTTATGGGGGTCTATCCAGACCCTCATAAGCCTCTATTTAACCCCATCAGTCCCATAAGGGTATATTATGATCATTATGGGCCTGTTACAACCCAGCATTAACCACATAAGTGCCATGACGGTCCTCAAGGATCACCATGACACTAAGTATAAACACTACACTGCACTATACCCCCCAATAAAACATTAAATATCAACTAAACAGCCTCTACACTAACCTATTAACACCTACACTACCTACCTACCCCCTAATAACCCCCCACCACTCTAATTACAGAAAACAAAAAAACTGAAGTCACCAAAAATAAAAAATCTACATTACATAAAAGAAAAAAACCTAAACCACAAAAAATAAAAAAAGGAACATTACAGAAAATAGCAAAATACATGACAAGCCCCCCCCCCCACACTACAGAATTTTTTTTTACACACCTGAGAAGCAAATACATCTAATACATACAATACAATACAATACATACAATACAAATACAATTAAATACAATACAATACACCCCTATCTAATATACAATAAATACTATCTATGTAATATACATCCCCCAATCTATCTAATATACAATACATCCTATCTATCTAATATACACCCCCAATCTATCTAATATACAATACATCCTATCTACGTAATATACATCCCCCAATCTATCTAATATACAATACATCCTATCTATGTAATATACATTCCCCAATCTATCTAATATTCAATAAATACTATCTATGTACTATACATCCCACAATCTAACATACAATACATGCTATCTCTATATAGAAACCCTAATTCTAAGCTAAAATAAAATAATTAAGACCACTTACCTTTGCAGATGTCCGTTCAGATCAGCAACCTAGGGTAAAAAAGATAAAAAAAATTACTACAACACGTTTACATAAAATAAATAAACATAGTACATATTCTAAATATTCTACTCACCTTTCCAGCATGTCCCCATCCTTCTTCTTTTCCTCTTCTCCAGCGCGGCCCCTGTTAAAAAAAACATTACATTAGTACACATAGTAAAATAAACATAATCTACATTGTACTTACCTCCTTTTTATGTCCGCTGCCTCCTTGTCTTCTGCCCCGGATGGGCCCTGGAACAAACCGCGCTGTAGAAGAAAAAAAAAAATAACAGAGATCCGCACTCGCGGATGTCACCGTCGCTAATGAGCCTCTTACAGAGTTTTCTCGAAGAAAATTGGCAATGGCGGCTTCTGATGAAAACGCTATCAAATTCAGCCAATCAGAAAATGCCAATTGTGAGCCAATGAGAAAGGGATACACCCCAAAATCCCACTCTGATTGGATAATGCACCTGTCAATCTTTATGTGAACCAATCAGAAGGCTTTATTGCCATCAGCGAATCACAATGGGATACACCCCTACGGGGTGATTGGCTGAAGACATCTGCGCCTTCCCATTGGCTGTAATACTGATTGACATTGACAACAGCCAATGGGAAGGTGCAAATGCCTTCAGCCAATCATTACGTGGGGGTGTATTCCATTGTGATTGGCTGAAGGCATCTGCGCCTTGTGATTGGTTTAAATAAAGATTGACTGGTGCATTATCCAATCAGAGTGGGATTTTAGGGTGTATCCCTTTCTGATTAGCTCACACATTGGAGCCTCCTGATTGGTTGAAAATGCTGTCTATCAAAATCACCCAATCAGAAGGCGCCATTTCCTATTTTCTTTCGGAAAAGGCTCCGGGAGGCTTATTTATTTTACTTTTTTAGAGTGCGGTTCCAGGGCGGGGCAGAAGAGGAAGAGGAGGAGGACGGGGACATGCTGGAAAGTTGAGTAGAATATTTAGAATGTTTAGAATGTTTATTTATTTACTGTAAATGTTGCACTAATTTTTTTATATTTTTTTCCCTAGGTGGCTGATCTAAAGGGACATCTGCAAAGGTAAGTGGTCTTAATAATTTTATTTTATTTAGCTTAGAATTAGATTATTTTATATATAGATAGCATTTATTGTATGTTTGCTAGGGGTATGTGTTTTATATAGATAGCATGTATTGTATATTAGATTGTGATATTTATTTAGATAGATTGGGGGATGTATATTAGATAGATAGTATGTATTGTATATTAGATAGGGGTGTATTGTAGAGTATTTCATTTTATTTATATTGTATGTATTGTATTGTATGTATTATATGCTTTTCCTTTTCAGGTGTGTAATTGTTTTTTTTTCTGTAGTGGGGGGGGGGGGTTGTAATGTATTTTTTTTTTTTCTGTATTGTTTTTATTTTTTGTGATTAAGGTTTTTTTATTTTATGTATTGTAGATTTTTTATTTTTGGTGACTTTAGTTTATTTTGTTTTTGTAATTAGAGTGTTGGGGAGGTTATTAGGGGGTATGTAGGTAGTGTAGGTAGGTAGCATAGGTGTTAATAGGTTAGTGTAGAGGGGGGTTAGTTTAAATGTAATGTTTTATTGGGGGGTATAGTGCAGTGTAGTGTTTTTACTTGGTGTCATGATGGTCCTTGATGACCGTCATGGTGATTTAGATAAGACTGTAACGTCTGTATTAAATATCTGTTGCTTTTCCAATTAGTGTGGAATGTGCACATTCCAGAGAAATAAGACACAGACACGGTGTTTCTGTATAGTAGTTCTCAAAGCGCTCTGTATTAAAAATGGCAGTTTACACGTTTATATGTAGAAAACGTTATCTGATCAAGCGTCACATGATTCCTTTGTCTAGGAATTAATAGCTTTATTGATTGGTTCAAAATTGCTGCAGTGTGTCGTCATCATACTGGTCAGTTTAGGGAGGAGCCGTCCCTTTGTCCTTGTTTGGTCACGGATGTATGCATCATCAGGCCACTCCCATTTGTAGTTCTGTCTTCCATCTTGTTTGTAGTTTCATTCTCCATTTTAGATAACCTTCTTGTCATTATAAGTGAGTAAGGAATGCAGACAAGGATAATAACATGTAAAAAAGACATTTTCCTAATTATCATCCATAACAGTCCCCCCTAAAATGTACTGTTTTTATGTTATTAATGAATGTGCAACCTAAGAAAAGCAGCTGTGCTTATGTTAGTGCGTGATGAGGGGTAAACTCCCCCCTAAACACTAGGTGTATATCTGTCCCTGAGGATGAGGTGCATGACTGCTAGAAAGCCCTAAACATCTGTGCTGTGAACGCCCGTTCTTCTTTGTACATTTGAGTAGCCATGGCTTACCCATGGCCCCTCCTGCCACTGTCACAGACAAGTCAGATGCCTTTCCCTAGCCCCTTGTATCAGGAACATGTGGGACAAGGGGTTTATGTGGAAACCTCACTCCTAGATACAATAGACCGTAACACTCTATGTGACTCCTCACAGTTGTCATCATCACAAAATTCTCGGTGCACAAAGGTTGATGTGACTCCAGTAACTGACTTCATAAAAAAATATGTTCGGACACATGGGGTAATACAGCAGGTAACAAATGTAAGAATTATCAGTATTGAAAGAAAGACAATGTCATCCTGTAACAATACTCTCTGCCACCCAAACCATTTATCCCAATAGTCTGTGTTTCCAGAATTCTCCTTCAATTCTTGTGCCAAGTTGTTTAGTTCTTTAATGGCTAAAGTAATCTTACCGTTTGGACCCATATTATCAGGTATGTAGGTGCAACAGTTGTCAGTGTCGGTGTCGGGGAGCATTTTACACCAATCATTGGTATCAGTGATTCAAATCCTGCGGCTATCTGGTTTTGGCCTTTGAACTCATCAATCACCCCCCTTGGGACTCCACTAGAATCTATGTACACATGGGAATCAAAACTTTCTTTAGGTTCAGATGATGATGTATGTCTCTTCCTTCTGGGCTGTGTCTAAGGAACATTATCTAGATCACCATAATAGGTTGGAACAATGTGTAACGGCATTATGGCTTTAGTCATGGTACGTTCCCCACGCCATACTCCTGACAGTCTTACCCTGAGTTTCATATCTCCACACAACCAATATATGTCCCCCAAAGATTGTGTCTGATTGACTAGCATGGTGGCTGAACCATCTCTATATGTGTGACAAAACCCATAAGGGAACCTCTGTAAGTTGAACCCCTGAGAAACGTTTCTCCTGTAACACGTATAATTTCCAGGGTACACAGTTATACCTCTCCCTGGGTGGGGATTACTAGTCATCATGGGGTACGTTTTCCTCCATTGTTCACTTCTTCTGGACCTGCCGTCTTTTGCAATTCTTTGAGCAATCTTAAATCTGTTGGCAGAGTCTGCATTGTATAAATGTTTATTTCTCCATCCACCTCTCTCCTTTCCATTTCCTGTGATACCATTGCTGCCTTCTTAGCCATCTGGTCTGCTAGATGGTTTCCTCGTGCTTCGTCTGAATTTAGCTTCCCATGTGCCTTTACTTTCAGTATGGCTACTTCCTTTGGGAGTGCTAAAGCATCTAGTAGTTCACGGATGGCTTTGTCATGCTTCACTGGAGTGCCTGCGGCTGTCATGCATCCTCTAGCTCTCCAGATTACTCCAAAGTCTTGAGTCATTCCCAGAGCATATCTTGAGTCTGTGTAGATGTTGGCTCGGACTCCTGTCGCAACCTCACAGGCCTTGGTCAATGCAATCAACTCTGCTTCTTGTGCTGACATGGAGGAAGGTAGTGAGAAGGCTTGCATCACATCTTTTTCTGTAGTCACAGCGTATCCTGTGTGATCTTTCCCATTCTCTTCAGCATACCTTGATCCATCCACATACAGAGTGATGTCTGGGTCTGTCAGGGCAAGGTCTTTTACATTCGCAAGGTGTGAGGTCTCCATTTCCATTTGTTGAAGGCAGTCATGAGGTGGATTTGTGAGTCCTGGGACTGCATATGGGTCTCTGGCTTGTATACTGGGAGTGCTGTCTGCTTGCCAGTGGAGAGTTTTCTTTTCCACTCCTTCCTCTTCCAACTCCTCTTCCTCTGCAGATTCCCACCATTTTAATGCAGCTCCTAATGTCTTCCATCCATCCGGTGCGAACTTGGATATTGCAACATGTGGAATTTCTGTATCCCAATGCTTGTAGAGCGCTTCTGCTTCTTGTGGGGGCTCCACCGTAAGTGCACTATCTCCTGCTGCATTGTTGTACAATGTCTTTAGGTTTAAGGTGACCTGCTTCAATTTAGTGAGACTTGCTTCATATTGGAAATCTCGGCCTGGAAATGTTTATTCCACAGCGTGCAATATAGAGGGTCTTGTGTCACATCTGTGAGCGTCTGGCCGTTTCCACCACCTTCTAGTAGACGTCTTTTTACATAGAGATTGGTTATTCCTGAGTTTGGGTTCAAAATCAGGTTGTACAAAAGTATCCATCTTCCTTTCTCCCCCCTCTGGAAATGGTAAGAGAGTGGCTGGATTGAGAACATAGCATCTCTGTAAAGTAACATTGTCTGGTAGAAGAAGGGAACATTGCAGACGGAGGTGTCTGGCTGTAGTCATGTGCTTAGGTAGTCTGCTGTATGATGGCTGCAATATTATGTGGTGCCAGAACTGTCAGAGGATAGCCACGGACTATATACATCATATATGTAGAAGGATTAATTCGGGGGTTAAGGGCTGCCTGTTTTCTTTTCCTGTATTTAATGTTTGCAAACTATTCAAATACAGACTCCACTTTAGATCAAATTCACATGCAAAATCTTTCTTCCAAATCACTTACTATAACATTCTAGGAACTATTCGCTTCAGTCCCGTACTTAACTTACAATAATTCCCAACTAACACTCCCCTTCTTCCTTCATAGTTACCATAAGTGGAACAGTGCCTAGGTGAGGTCTGGCACTTACACAAACATAACAATTAGTCTTATTATGTGATTCTACGTTATATGTCGTCCATTCCAGTCATAAATTGAGGTCTGTGAACCCAGTCTCATTTGCTAGGGTTCCTTCGTACCTAGGTTCACTGATATCAGTCGTTTGGGGAAATGCCTGAGTGTGTTGTACTTGCATCAGTCCTTCTGATATGAGTGGTGCATTTAGATCTCTGAGCATAAATTTACCAATCCGTCCTTTTGCTTCTCCTCTAACCCAGCCACCTATTAGGTATGTACCTGCGTCTGTGGGTCTGTGGGTGAGTCGCATGTTAGCTCCAGTCTTGCCATTTGGCAAGCATTTGCCTGGCTTTATTAGAGTCATACGTTCAAGTAAAGGGCTTCCACTCAAATCTGTTCTATCTGAGGCACTCTGTGGTCTGTAGTCCCAAGCTGTCCCAGTGTTCTATCCTACAGCTTCCCAATGACTACAATTTTTTTTTTCCAAGTCTGGTCTGTAACACATATGTGTATACATGTGCTGTGAGTGTCTTTGTACAAGTTACATTGTTGAGTCACGCTTAGCTGTTGGCAACATACAACAGGACAATAATCAAAAGACAATGTGATCATATGTGGTTTAGATGGATTGTACCAAAATGTAATACCATCTTTCTTCTCACTAATGAATGCAGAAGGTTCTACTTTAGTTAAGAACAGACAGAAAAGGATATGTGTTATGATCATCATGATGTTGGCTGCTGTGGGTCTGGTGCTGCTTGCAATAAGATGCATGATCTGGATTCCAGAGGATTCTTCTTTTTTTTTTTTTTTTTTTTTTTTTTTACAAATCTCTTGACCAGGACCCAAGCTCCAGGAAGTAGTTGATGAATACCAGTGTCTACTTCTGGATCTGGAATAGGAGAAAACACTTGTGCATGTATTTTAGTCAGTGCTTGAGATAAATCAATCACATAATCAATAAATACATCAGATTTAAACTTCAATTGCTGAGGATAATAAGGATCTCTTGAGGGGACAGAGAAAAACTTCCCTTCTCTTCAATCCTTCCACAAAGGCTGCTCCCAGCAGGAATGATTGATTACCACTGACTGTTTTATCCTGTATAATATCTGACAAATTAATAGCCTGATTTACAATTTCATCCGGAGCGCATTCTATTAATAACTCACAGAATTCTGTATCACCGTTGCAGACAGGCGTGTAGGAGTTGATTTACATGAGCAGAGATTGCTAATAAAAGCTTAAGAAGCTTAATAAAACATTGAATGTCTCCTATACCTTCCTTTTAAGAAAGATTACTATTCCCAAGGAGTAGTGGATACAGGGCACCAACTCCAGGGGAGATAGCATATTAAATGCTTCATCATAGGTTTTAAAAGGGGTTGGTCCTAAAGTTAGTCAACTCCCATTTTTTTTTTTAAAGTTGGGAGCCATGATGGGGCGGTGGCTGTGTGTTAAGAATTTCATGGTTTCTTGTTCCACAACCCACTAAAATGTAGCAAACACCATTCTTCTCTCAATAATACAGACAGACATATTTTCACATAAAACTCTAATACGCACACAGAGTAGATGGGAGGAGGGAAGGGGAGTGGTCTGCCTTGCTTTGTCATAAGATGGGGTGGCCAATCCCTCTCATACAATGCAAACCGGTCACCTCCCTCTTCAAAGAGTACAGTATCGAACACACAGAAACTTCAGACAAAATATTTCAAAAGAATACACGCATATGTATGTATTTCACAAACACATCTGTCTCACACTTACAAACGAGATAAACTATAAATCCTCCACTGATTTCAGTGGTGGACACAAATTCTCTAACCTGTATTCCTCAATTGTATTGCAAAGAAAGGAATTACAGCAAATACTCACACATTTACTTGCAGTTAAACACAAGACAATCCATCTACTTTATAAACAAAAGCAATCAGAATATTATATAAATGTATGTAAGGAAAAGTTCCTTAATATTTCTGTGTTGATACCTTAAACAGCATAGCAATACAGTAAAACATGTTAACACCTTCAAATACAACCTAGCATTGGCGTAGGAAGAATTCTAAGATTCGTCCTTCAAATAGTTAAACCAGATGGGAGGGGGTGGATGAGGAATTTCTCTCTGGATCTCACTGCAGCTGTGTGATCAAGGTCAAAAAAACACACAGAGCAGTGTCTCAACTCCAGCACTTTGAGGGAGAGAAGTTCTAAACTGCATTTCTTATCAAAACATGCATAACAACCAGCAGTGACATAGCATATAACATTATAATCATCAAACCTTTTCTGCAGAAAACTTAAGATTCAAAAGACATATGATTTCAAGACCATGCGCATATACGACACACACATGTAACCACCCGTAGTGAATGACAGACGTCCCTTAAAGTTTTCAGGCTACTTCTTCCGGCCCGAACATCATGACCTTCAACGGATATCGTCTATCCAACATGCATAGACATTTCCCAGGGAAAAACATATATATATATATTTCCCCAGGGCACACATATGCAAGTTCGTATTTGCGACCTCTGGTTATATATATGCACGTCTCTGGGTGCACTCATCTGTCTTCCAGATAATCACAAACACACATGTGTGTGGGTCCTGAACCATATGTCTAAAGAATTCAAATTCACAATACCAACAGACCACACACACACACCCACACACACACACCGGCAACAGATATCTATTATCACAGGTTTTTTTTTTAAAACGGACCTTGAGCAAGCTAAACAACCTGCTTTGAATGCCTGCCAATAGCCGAGAAAGAAATAGCGACTTGCAAAGTACTAAATAATGACCTTACCAGACATATTTTCTGAAGGTTCCTTCTGCTGTTGTAAGTCACCACTTCGCTCCTTCTCGGCTATTGTCAGGTCATAAACTCAAGGCCCCACGTTGAGCGCCAACTGATTTAGATAAGACTGTAACGTCTGTATTAAATATCTGTTGCTTTTCCAATTAGTGTGGAATGTGCACATTCCAGAGAAATAAGACACAGACACGGTGTTTCTGTATAGTAGTTCTCAAAGCGCTCTGTATTAAAAATGGCAGTTTACACGTTTATATGTAGAAAACGTTATCTGATCAAGCGTCACATGATTCCTTTGTCTAGGAATTAATAGCTTTATTGATTGGTTCAAAATTGCTGCAGTGTGTCGTCATCATACTGGTCAGTTTAGGGAGGAGCCGTCCCTTTGTCCTTGTTTGGTCACGGATGTATGCATCATCAGGCCACTCCCATTTGTAGTTCTGTCTTCCATCTTGTTTGTAGTTTCATTCTCCATTTTAGATAACCTTCTTGTCATTATAAGTGAGTAAGGAATGCAGACAAGGATAATAACATGTAAAAAAGACATTTTCCTAATTATCATCCATAACAGTCCCCCCTAAAATGTACTGTTTTTATGTTATTAATGAATGTGCAACCTAAGAAAAGCAGCTGTGCTTATGTTAGTGCGTGATGAGGGGTAAACTCCCCCCTAAACACTAGGTGTATATCTGTCCCTGAGGATGAGGTGCATGACTGCTAGAAAGCCCTAAACATCTGTGCTGTGAACGCCCGTTCTTCTTTGTACATTTGAGTAGCCATGGCTTACCCATGGCCCCTCCTGCCACTGTCACAGACAAGTCAGATGCCTTTCCCTAGCCCCTTGTATCAGGAACATGTGGGACAAGGGGTTTATGTGGAAACCTCACTCCTAGATACAATAGACCGTAACACTCTATGTGACTCCTCACAGTTGTCATCATCACAAAATTCTCGGTGCACAAAGGTTGATGTGACTCCAGTAACTGACTTCATAAAAAAATATGTTCGGACACATGGGGTAATACAGCAGGTAACAAATGTAAGAATTATCAGTATTGAAAGAAAGACAATGTCATCCTGTAACAATACTCTCTGCCACCCAAACCATTTATCCCAATAGTCTGTGTTTCCAGAATTCTCCTTCAATTCTTGTGCCAAGTTGTTTAGTTCTTTAATGGCTAAAGTAATCTTACCGTTTGGACCCATATTATCAGGTATGTAGGTGCAACAGTTGTCAGTGTCGGTGTCGGGGAGCATTTTACACCAATCATTGGTATCAGTGATTCAAATCCTGCGGCTATCTGGTTTTGGCCTTTGAACTCATCAAGCACCCCCCTTGGGACTCCACTAGAATCTATGTACACATGGGAATCAAAACTTTCTTTAGGTTCAGATGATGATGTATGTCTCTTCCTTCTGGGCTGTGTCTAAGGAACATTATCTAGATCACCATAATAGGTTGGAACAATGTGTAACGGCATTATGGCTTTAGTCATGGTACGTTCCCCACGCCATACTCCTGACAGTCTTACCCTGAGTTTCATATCTCCACACAACCAATATATGTCCCCCAAAGATTGTGTCTGATTGACTAGCATGGTGGCTGAACCATCTCTATATGTGTGACAAAACCCATAAGGGAACCTCTGTAAGTTGAACCCCTGAGAAACGTTTCTCCTGTAACACGTATAATTTCCAGGGTACACAGTTATACCTCTCCCTGGGTGGGGATTACTAGTCATCATGGGGTACGTTTTCCTCCATTGTTCACTTCTTCTGGACCTGCCGTCTTTTGCAATTCTTTGAGCAATCTTAAATCTGTTGGCAGAGTCTGCATTGTATAAATGTTTATTTCTCCATCCACCTCTCTCCTTTCCATTTCCTGTGATACCATTGCTGCCTTCTTAGCCATCTGGTCTGCTAGATGGTTTCCTCGTGCTTCGTCTGAATTTAGCTTCCCATGTGCCTTTACTTTCAGTATGGCTACTTCCTTTGGGAGTGCTAAAGCATCTAGTAGTTCACGGATGGCTTTGTCATGCTTCACTGGAGTGCCTGCGGCTGTCATGCATCCTCTAGCTCTCCAGATTACTCCAAAGTCTTGAGTCATTCCCAGAGCATATCTTGAGTCTGTGTAGATGTTGGCTCGGACTCCTGTCGCAACCTCACAGGCCTTGGTCAATGCAATCAACTCTGCTTCTTGTGCTGACATGGAGGAAGGTAGTGAGAAGGCTTGCATCACATCTTTTTCTGTAGTCACAGCGTATCCTGTGTGATCTTTCCCATTCTCTTCAGCATACCTTGATCCATCCACATACAGAGTGATGTCTGGGTCTGTCAGGGCAAGGTCTTTTACATTCGCAAGGTGTGAGGTCTCCATTTCCATTTGTTGAAGGCAGTCATGAGGTGGATTTGTGAGTCCTGGGACTGCATATGGGTCTCTGGCTTGTATACTGGGAGTGCTGTCTGCTTGCCAGTGGAGAGTTTTCTTTTCCACTCCTTCCTCTTCCAACTCCTCTTCCTCTGCAGATTCCCACCATTTTAATGCAGCTCCTAATGTCTTCCATCCATCCGGTGCGAACTTGGATATTGCAACATGTGGAATTTCTGTATCCCAATGCTTGTAGAGCGCTTCTGCTTCTTGTGGGGGCTCCACCGTAAGTGCACTATCTCCTGCTGCATTGTTGTACAATGTCTTTAGGTTTAAGGTGACCTGCTTCAATTTAGTGAGACTTGCTTCATATTGGAAATCTCGGCCTGGAAATGTTTATTCCACAGCGTGCAATATAGAGGGTCTTGTGTCACATCTGTGAGCGTCTGGCCGTTTCCACCACCTTCTAGTAGACGTCTTTTTACATAGAGATTGGTTATTCCTGAGTTTGGGTTCAAAATCAGGTTGTACAAAAGTATCCATCTTCCTTTCTCCCCCCTCTGGAAATGGTAAGAGAGTGGCTGGATTGAGAACATAGCATCTCTGTAAAGTAACATTGTCTGGTAGAAGAAGGGAACATTGCAGACGGAGGTGTCTGGCTGTAGTCATGTGCTTAGGTAGTCTGCTGTATGATGGCTGCAATATTATGTGGTGCCAGAACTGTCAGAGGATAGCCACGGACTATATACATCATATATGTAGAAGGATTAATTCGGGGGTTAAGGGCTGCCTGTTTTCTTTTCCTGTATTTAATGTTTGCAAACTATTCAAATACAGACTCCACTTTAGATCAAATTCACATGCAAAATCTTTCTTCCAAATCACTTACTATAACATTCTAGGAACTATTCGCTTCAGTCCCGTACTTAACTTACAATAATTCCCAACTAACACTCCCCTTCTTCCTTCATAGTTACCATAAGTGGAACAGTGCCTAGGTGAGGTCTGGCACTTACACAAACATAACAATTAGTCTTATTATGTGATTCTACGTTATATGTCGTCCATTCCAGTCATAAATTGAGGTCTGTGAACCCAGTCTCATTTGCTAGGGTTCCTTCGTACCTAGGTTCACTGATATCAGTCGTTTGGGGAAATGCCTGAGTGTGTTGTACTTGCATCAGTCCTTCTGATATGAGTGGTGCATTTAGATCTCTGAGCATAAATTTACCAATCCGTCCTTTTGCTTCTCCTCTAACCCAGCCACCTATTAGGTATGTACCTGCGTCTGTGGGTCTGTGGGTGAGTCGCATGTTAGCTCCAGTCTTGCCATTTGGCAAGCATTTGCCTGGCTTTATTAGAGTCATACGTTCAAGTAAAGGGCTTCCACTCAAATCTGTTCTATCTGAGGCACTCTGTGGTCTGTAGTCCCAAGCTGTCCCAGTGTTCTATCCTACAGCTTCCCAATGACTACAATTTTTTTTTTCCAAGTCTGGTCTGTAACACATATGTGTATACATGTGCTGTGAGTGTCTTTGTACAAGTTACATTGTTGAGTCACGCTTAGCTGTTGGCAACATACAACAGGACAATAATCAAAAGACAATGTGATCATATGTGGTTTAGATGGATTGTACCAAAATGTAATACCATCTTTCTTCTCACTAATGAATGCAGAAGGTTCTACTTTAGTTAAGAACAGACAGAAAAGGATATGTGTTATGATCATCATGATGTTGGCTGCTGTGGGTCTGGTGCTGCTTGCAATAAGATGCATGATCTGGATTCCAGAGGATTCTTCTTTTTTTTTTTTTTTTTTTTTTTTTTTACAAATCTCTTGACCAGGACCCAAGCTCCAGGAAGTAGTTGATGAATACCAGTGTCTACTTCTGGATCTGGAATAGGAGAAAACACTTGTGCATGTATTTTAGTCAGTGCTTGAGATAAATCAATCACATAATCAATAAATACATCAGATTTAAACTTCAATTGCTGAGGATAATAAGGATCTCTTGAGGGGACAGAGAAAAACTTCCCTTCTCTTCAATCCTTCCACAAAGGCTGCTCCCAGCAGGAATGATTGATTACCACTGACTGTTTTATCCTGTATAATATCTGACAAATTAATAGCCTGATTTACAATTTCATCCGGAGCGCATTCTATTAATAACTCACAGAATTCTGTATCACCGTTGCAGACAGGCGTGTAGGAGTTGATTTACATGAGCAGAGATTGCTAATAAAAGCTTAAGAAGCTTAATAAAACATTGAATGTCTCCTATACCTTCCTTTTAAGAAAGATTACTATTCCCAAGGAGTAGTGGATACAGGGCACCAACTCCAGGGGAGATAGCATATTAAATGCTTCATCATAGGTTTTAAAAGGGGTTGGTCCTAAAGTTAGTCAACTCCCATTTTTTTTTTTAAAGTTGGGAGCCATGATGGGGCGGTGGCTGTGTGTTAAGAATTTCATGGTTTCTTGTTCCACAACCCACTAAAATGTAGCAAACACCATTCTTCTCTCAATAATACAGACAGACATATTTTCACATAAAACTCTAATACGCACACAGAGTAGATGGGAGGAGGGAAGGGGAGTGGTCTGCCTTGCTTTGTCATAAGATGGGGTGGCCAATCCCTCTCATACAATGCAAACCGGTCACCTCCCTCTTCAAAGAGTACAGTATCGAACACACAGAAACTTCAGACAAAATATTTCAAAAGAATACACGCATATGTATGTATTTCACAAACACATCTGTCTCACACTTACAAACGAGATAAACTATAAATCCTCCACTGATTTCAGTGGTGGACACAAATTCTCTAACCTGTATTCCTCAATTGTATTGCAAAGAAAGGAATTACAGCAAATACTCACACATTTACTTGCAGTTAAACACAAGACAATCCATCTACTTTATAAACAAAAGCAATCAGAATATTATATAAATGTATGTAAGGAAAAGTTCCTTAATATTTCTGTGTTGATACCTTAAACAGCATAGCAATACAGTAAAACATGTTAACACCTTCAAATACAACCTAGCATTGGCGTAGGAAGAATTCTAAGATTCGTCCTTCAAATAGTTAAACCAGATGGGAGGGGGTGGATGAGGAATTTCTCTCTGGATCTCACTGCAGCTGTGTGATCAAGGTCAAAAAAACACACAGAGCAGTGTCTCAACTCCAGCACTTTGAGGGAGAGAAGTTCTAAACTGCATTTCTTATCAAAACATGCATAACAACCAGCAGTGACATAGCATATAACATTATAATCATCAAACCTTTTCTGCAGAAAACTTAAGATTCAAAAGACATATGATTTCAAGACCATGCGCATATACGACACACACATGTAACCACCCGTAGTGAATGACAGACGTCCCTTAAAGTTTTCAGGCTACTTCTTCCGGCCCGAACATCATGACCTTCAACGGATATCGTCTATCCAACATGCATAGACATTTCCCAGGGAAAAACATATATATATATATTTCCCCAGGGCACACATATGCAAGTTCGTATTTGCGACCTCTGGTTATATATATGCACGTCTCTGGGTGCACTCATCTGTCTTCCAGATAATCACAAACACACATGTGTGTGGGTCCTGAACCATATGTCTAAAGAATTCAAATTCACAATACCAACAGACCACACACACACACCCACACACACACACCGGCAACAGATATCTATTATCACAGGTTTTTTTTTTTAAACGGACCTTGAGCAAGCTAAACAACCTGCTTTGAATGCCTGCCAATAGCCGAGAAAGAAATAGCGACTTGCAAAGTACTAAATAATGACCTTACCAGACATATTTTCTGAAGGTTCCTTCTGCTGTTGTAAGTCACCACTTCGCTCCTTCTCGGCTATTGTCAGGTCATAAACTCAAGGCCCCACGTTGAGCGCCAACTGATTTAGATAAGACTGTAACGTCTGTATTAAATATCTGTTGCTTTTCCAATTAGTGTGGAATGTGCACATTCCAGAGAAATAAGACACAGACACGGTGTTTCTGTATAGTAGTTCTCAAAGCGCTCTGTATTAAAAATGGCAGTTTACACGTTTATATGTAGAAAACGTTATCTGATCAAGCGTCACATGATTCCTTTGTCTAGGAATTAATAGCTTTATTGATTGGTTCAAAATTGCTGCAGTGTGTCGTCATCATACTGGTCAGTTTAGGGAGGAGCCGTCCCTTTGTCCTTGTTTGGTCACGGATGTATGCATCATCAGGCCACTCCCATTTGTAGTTCTGTCTTCCATCTTGTTTGTAGTTTCATTCTCCATTTTAGATAACCTTCTTGTCATTATAAGTGAGTAAGGAATGCAGACAAGGATAATAACATGTAAAAAAGACATTTTCCTAATTATCATCCATAACAATGGCACTTATGTGGTTAATGTATGGTTGTAACAGGCCCATAATGGTCATAATATACCCTTATAGGACTGGTGGGGTTAAATAGAGGCTTATGAGGGTCGCTATTGACACCCATGAGGGACAGGGTTAATTATGGGTTTATGGGGGTCTGTATTGACCCCCATGAGTGACAGGGTTAATGATATGTATTATGGGCGTCTGTATTGACCCCCATGAGTGACAGGCCTAATTATGGGTTTATGGTGGTCTGTATTGACCCCCATGAGTGACAGGGTTAATTATGGGTATATGGGGTTCTGTATTGACCCCCATTGTGTGACAGCATTAATTAGGGGTTTATGGGGGTCTGTATTGAACCACATGAGTGAGGGGAATTAAGTGCTTATGGGGGTCTGTATTGACCCCCATGAGTGACAGGGTTAATTAAGGGCTTATGGGAGTCTATATTGACCCCCATGAGTGAGAGGGTTATTTATGGGCTTATGAGGGTCTTTATTGACCCCCATTGTGTGATAGCGTTAATTAGGGGTTTATGGGGGGCTGTTTTGACTTTCATGAGTGATGGGGTTATTTATGGGCTTATGGGGGTCTTTATTGACCCCCATGAGTGACAGGCTTAATTAGGGGTTTATGGGGCTCTGTATTGCCCCCGGTGAGTGACAGGGTTAATTAAGGGCATATTGGGGTCTATATTAACCCCCATGAGTGACAGGGTTAATTATGGGTTTATGGTGTTCTGTATTGACCCCCATGAGTGACAGGGTTAATTAGGGGTTTATGGGGGTCTGTATTGACCCCCATGAGTGACAGAGTTAATTAAAAGTTGATGGGGCTCTGTGCATGATAGGGTATTTTTTTTATTTTTTATTAAGGGTCCTTTAAAGGACCTTTACAGTCCTTTAAGGACCCGTAACGCAGGGATTTAGAATTTTCATTGCAGCGGGGGACCACCTATCGCGTGCGATCGGGACCCCCACTTTGATGTTTAATGTAGGGTTAATGCGGGTCTCTGAGTTTATCTCGGATCCTGTGGGGTTAATGCGGGTTTCCGAGCTTATCTCTGATCCCTTCTTGGGTAAGTTGTACGTGGCTGGGCGGTCCAGGGTTGTGGAGCCTCGTTTTCGTTTTTTTTCGGTTGCCATCTTTTCTCTCGCTTAGGGGATTTTCGTGTGTCTGAACTCGGGAATTTGGACTTAAATCCTGGGTGCCCCCCCCCCCCCCTTCCTGTCTGTAAGCTTTTTATGTATTTTTTGTGCCGTTAAGGTCGTATTTTTGCAAGTGTCGCCGACAATGAGCGCCTTCGGCGCTCATTGCTTAACTGCAACGGGTTTAACGGCTCGCCTCACTACGAGAGGCTTGCCGGCGATGAGCGCCTGTGGCGCTCATCGCTTAGCTCACAAAGACGACGATTCGTAGTTTGACAGCTATTATATGTGATTAATGTGACATACTATTAGCTGGCTACAGAGTGTGTACATGTATGGTTTTGTTGAATATTTCTGCAATTGATGTTCAATGTGTGCAATTGAGATAAGGTGTTGATGTCAATCCAAATAGTGTTCTGATTGATATGTTGTTCTGGTCTGTGTACTGTCGGTCTTAATAGCCAAAGTTGTAAGTGCTATGCACATGAATGGTTTCTTTAATTGAATTGAGTGATTACTGATGATTCTTTTTTTCCTTTAGATTCTGGTTGCAGTGGTGTAGTGACCACATGTGATCCTGGTAGGTGCTATGCATCAAGCTTATTCTAGACTAAGACATTACCCCCTTTAGGTATCCCCTTTTTCCTGGGATGCCTCCACACCACAACATTGATATTCATGCACAGTCTTGTACATTTCTGATTGTGCTCTGTGTTATACCGTTATTACAGTGTCAGTGTGTTTTCAATGGTTGGGGTTTTGGGACATCCACATACATTCCATTTGTGTTGAATTCCTATATCAGTAAACTAATGAGCCCTAGTTACTGTGCAATAGATTAATACATTTAATAATAATACTAATATAATAATATCAGGTTAACAACCATGAGAGGTCGAATGTATGATACTGTGGAGTATCAACATTCCCTTAAAGGCCTGATAAGATTATGACAGGTGATAATGTGAATTGATTGATAGCAATGGGATGTCACCAAATGACAATGGGTATACATCTTGGCACATGGCCACCAGCAATGGCGTGGGACTTTCCAGGATGGGCCTAGAGGAAAATATTTCTGATGGAGGTGTGTTGGCTTTTGCTCTACGTGCCTCTGCCGTCCTCCATGTGTATTTGCGCCCCCACCCCCCCAATGGGTTAGAGTAGATTAGCATTGTGTATGTTCCCCTGGTCCCCTTCAGGATTGCTATGTGGTAGTGGTGAAGGGACTTGTATACCTAAATGAAGCTGTGAGCCATACCATGAAAGGCCACTGTAGGTGGACAGGTCATAGCAGAGAGGTCAGAAAAAATTACAGTCCACTAGAGAAGGAACTGGCAACCCACTCCAGTTTCTTTGTCATACAAACCCTGGGGATAAGCACAGACAGTGACATAAGTAAGTGTGCTGCAGTCTATAGGGTCACAGAGAGTCAGACACAAAGGAGGGACTGAACAACCATAAATAAAATGTTCTCCTGGTACTTGAAATATGTCATGTGGCGGTGTAATTTGGCCACTATTTGTTTTCCTAATGCAGATGTGATGAGTGAGATGTATATGAGATGATCTTTGTATTTTTAGGGTCCACATTAGAGCCTCTGTGAGTGAGAAAGGGTTAATATGGCAGCCATTGGCATGTATTTGTGTTGCAATTGAATGAGGTAGTGTGTCTATAATAGCTTTTAGCCTCTTGCATCACGACTTTTCATATTTGCATATGCATGACCATTACAACCTATGAGAAAAATAAAACTTTTTTTTTTAACTGTTTGATAGTTGGGAGTTATTCAAGTAATTGTAATGCCTTCCATTGCTTTGTGTTTTTATTGTGTTTTGTAGTATCCAAACTATTATTATTATTATTATCTTTATTTGTAATGCGCCAACATATTCCGTAGTGCTATACAGGGCAAAAACAAAATTCACATCTTATAAAAAATGGAGGGTGCTGTTTTTGAGCTTAAAATCAAATGTACATAGTGCTTGTTTCCAACGCACTGACACAAGATTGAAGACTCGCAAGCTTACAATCTAAAGGGTTTAGGTGTGATACAAGAGGGTGACAAATGCAAGATGGCGGTGTGAAAGCAATTTGTTCAGTCAAGTGGGGGTGTCTGTGTGTTGCACTGCAGATTGTGGGTGTAAGTTTTATTAAGCTATGGCGCGTGCAATTGTACATATTAAGGCTGAACATGTGTGTTTTTACTGATTTTTTTAAAGGTTTTGAGGCAAGAGATAGTCTTATGGAGTGGGGCAAGGAATTCCAAATAGTAGGGGCAGCACAATAAAAGTCTTGAAGGAGTGAATGAGAGGAGGTCATAAGAGAGGAAGAAAAAAGAAGGTCATTAGCAGAATGAAGAGGGCTGGTGGGAGAGTATTTCGAAAGAAGGGCAGAGATATAAGGGGGTGCACTGTTGTTGAGGGCTTTATATGTTAGGGTCATGATTTTAAATTTGATTCTAGTGGCCATGGGAAGCCAGTGGAGTCACTGACAGAGAGGAGCTGCAGACATTGAGCGTTTAGTATGGAAGATGAGTCTAGCGGAGGCGTTCATTATGGATTGGAGTGGAGACAGCAAGAGATGGGAGGCCAGCGAGAAATGAATTGCAGTAGTGGAGTCGAGATATGATGAGAGTGTATTAAAATTTTAGCTGTGTCTTCTATAAGATAGTGATACACTGTTGACATGTTTTTGAGGTGAAACTGTCAAGATGTTGTTATTGATTGTACGTGAGGAATAAAAGAGAGGGAAGGGTCCTGTAGAACCCCAAGACAACGGGCCTGGGAATTGGGAGTGATGATGGTGTTGTCAACAGTGAGATATATTTGAGGAGTGGAGGCTGTAGTAGAGGGTGGAAAGATATGGAGCTCAGTCTTAGACATGTCGTGTCATCTGCATAAAGATGATACTGAAATCCAAAGGATTTTATGAGGATGCCAAGGGAGAAGGTGTAAATGGAAAAGAGGAGGGGGCCTAGGACTGAATTTGGGGTACACAAACAGACAGAGGGAGAGGAGAAGAAGAGGTGTTAGAGAAGGAGACACTAAATGTACAATCTTCTAGATCGGATCTAAACCATGAGAGAGCTGTGTCCTGGATGCCAAAAGAAGGGAGAGTTTGGATCAGAAGAGGGTGGTCGACTGGATCGAAGGCAGCAGATAAATCCAGGATAACTAGTCTGCATTATTCCTATTTTAAACCTGTAAGCTTTGGGCCACCATTTGCCGTTTCCGGGCTTGACTGCGGGTGCCGTCTTGACCAATTTTTGCAATTGAATAGCGATTTGTGATTTTAGCAATCAGAACTTTTGCGGACGTCAAAAATCAAAGACTTTGGGAGGCTGTAAGTTCCAGGTTTCACAACCGCAAAGTTTTCAAAGCCATAAACTGTTTGGAGCCAGTTTGGAGCCAATTGAATAGCAAATTAACTTACGACCCCACAGCTCCAATAACTTACGATTGCTCAATTGAATCAGGCTCTTAGGGTCTAATGTGTCAATAGTAACAAACTGAATTAAATCTTAAATGGCGGCTCTGGCTGGAGAGGTAAACTGGAAACTAGACAGACTGCAATAATAGCACAAGCTCCATTTAAGTTTTTAAACATTATTTAGACTCATAATAAATTGTTTACAGGTAAAGCTCATTGGATTTGTGTAATTGAATGATGGGGTTTTATGTTAGGATTATTTTGCCAGTTATTAGATCCTAGTTACACAGTATTTGAGGTTGAATAAACACTGTTAGTCCATCAAGTTCAACCTTTTTATATCTCTTCTGATCCTTTTAATATGTGGACTACTTGATAATAATTGTTAATTGATTCAAACTTTGCCAATTGTCTCATAAGGGTGGGAAAAAGCTAAATTCTTCCTGACCCCAGAGACTGACGATCGAATTTCTCCCTGGATCAATATTCTTTCACTAGTTGTCTAGGATAATTTTGAATGCCGTCTTTATTCAAAAATATATCTAACCGCTTTTTAAAGTTATCTATAGAGTTCGCTGTCCTTTGGTAGAGAATTCCACAGTTTAACTGTGAAGAACACTTTTCTTTCTTTAAGGTGAAATCTTTTTTCCTCTAACCTCAATGGATGTCCTCTTGTCCGTTGAAAATCTCTTGGCACAAACATTTCACTTGACAAAGCCTTATATTGACCCTGGATGTATTTACATAAAGTAATCATATCCCCTTGTAGATGCCTTTTTTCTAGTGAAAATAAGTTTAATTTGGTTAGTCTTTCTTCATAACCTAGCCCCTCCATCCCCCTTATTAGTTTTGTTGCCCTTTTCTGTACCTTTTCCAGCTCTAAAATGTCCTTTTTATGAAGCTGTGCCCAAAATTGTACTCCATATTCCAAATGAGGGCGAACTAGGGATTTGTACAGTGATAGAATTATATTTGCTTCCCTGGCTTCTATTCCCTTCTCAATACATGCTAATATTGTATTTGCCTTTGCAGCTGCTGCTTGGCATTGAGCACTGTTACCTAGGTGGTTGTCCACAAGTACTCCCAAATCCCTTTCAATATCAGATACCCCTAGATTTGCTCCATTAAGATTATAAATTGCATGACTATTTTTCCTTCCCAAATGCATAACCTTACATTTATTTGTATTAAATCTCATCTGCCATTTAGATGCCCATTTCTCTAATTTCTGTAAATCCCTTTGTAGGGAAAGTTACCTTGCACAACTTAGTGTCATCAGCAAAAATTGAGACACTACGTTTGAGTCCTACTTCTATGTCATTAATAAATATGTTACCTAATACTGAGCCCTGAGGAACCCCACTTTACCACATTAGTCCAGTCGGAGTATGTTCCATTTACAACAACCCTTTGCTTCCTGTCTTTTAGCCAGCTCTAGATTAATGAGCAGATATTTACTGCAATTCCTGTATCTCTAAGTTTGCTCAATAGTCTCCCATGTGGCACTGTATTAAAAGTCTTTGAAAAATCCAAAATAGTGTTATTGATGTTTCCTATTATGGGGCCAGAGACAGGATCCTCCATTGAATGATTGGGCCAGAGACAAGATCCTCTTAACTTACACACAGCACAGGTAGGGAGCCAGGAAGCCTGGGAGTGAGGTTGCAACTTAATTTGAGGCATATTTGCATTTTTTTCCCGATCGAAAATCGCCTAAGCGAGAAAAAGAATGGCGGATGAAAAAACGCAAAAGGATAAAAAAGAGTCCGAAGATCTTAAAAAAATAGCCCCAAACCCATGACACTTAAGGAAAACCAGAGTAACACTTCCTAGGCAACAGTAACATTTACACCAATGCAGTAACACTTTGCTAAAAGCAGTAAGTCTTAACCCAAGCCAGTAACAGTTAACCAAAGCCAGTAACAGTCATGGCGAGGCCCATAAACTACATGAGGGGGAGAGGCTTGCAGTGAGCACCAAAGGTGCTCACAGCGAGCCACACAATGAATGCCGAAAGAGCTCATCGTGGGGCTCGCGATGAGCGCTTAAGGCGATCATCACGGGCCATGTAAAATACACGGGGGGAGAGGCTCACAATGAGCGCCGAAGGCACTCATTGTGAGCCACGTGATGAGTGACAAAGGCGTCCAGTGTGGGCCTTCGCGATGAGCGCTGAAGGCACAGCATTCCCAGCCTTAACATTTTTGCATCGTCTTTTTAATATAATAATAATAGTGTGTTTTAAAGGTGATGGAAGCTTGCCAGTATTAAGCGAAATGTTGAAAAGACTAAAGACTTCGTCCTCAGTTACACGGTCAATGGTGTCCTATATGGATGAGGGAATGAGTAAAGATGAAGACTGGGTGTTGCTAGTTATTTGAGAGGAGAGTGAGTTAGGGCCACACTAAGAGGGGAGTTTGTTGCGGATGTTTTAATTTTTTAATTAAAGTGGCTAGCAAAGTCTTTGGCCCTGAGACAGGAAGGGGCAGTAGGTGCGGGTGGGCAGAAGAGGGTGTTGAATTTAGCAAACATTTGGGGTTGGCGAACAGGTTTGACATTAGTGATGAGAAGTAGTATTGTTTGGCAAGATTGAGGGCAGAGAAGTAGGAGCGCAAGATAAACTTATAGAGGAGAAAGTCTGATGAAGTGCAAGATTTCCTCCATAGTCTTTCTGCAGTGCGTGAGCATCTCTGTATATAGTGTGTATGTACAGTGTACCATGGTAGTGGATGAGAGCGAGGGTGTTTTCTTGTGGTTATGTAGGCAAGAGTGTCAAAGGTTAGAGTCATTTTGTACTGGGAAGTGGCGATGTCAGGGCAGGTAAAGGTGGGGAGGGGGCTGAGAATGGGTTTTAGAACATAGGAAAGTTGTTGTGGGTTAAGTGCTTGCAGGTTTCTGTGGGTTCTGGTGTCAGGGATTGTGAGCTGAAGGTAAGGAGGTCAGATAAAGGAAGTAGGGAGATGACAAGGTTGTAGATAGTGCAGAGTTTGGTAAAAATAAAATCAATGGAGTGTCCACCATGGTGAGTTGCCAAGGGATGAGGTAAGTACAAGTAATTTGTGGTTGTTGGGGAGGTGGGTGTGTAGGTGGCTATGTTGAAATCGCAAAGAATGAGTGAAGGTATATTGGAGGAGAGAAAGTGAGGGAGCCAGGTGGCAAAGTGATCCAGAAATTTAGAGAGTGATCCAGGCAGGCGATAGATCACAGCTACTCGCAGAGGGATAGGACAGGAGATTCAGATAGAGTGAACTTCAAAATATTAGAAATTATTTAGTTTTGTTTTTGATATACATTGTCACAACCTACTATGATGATGGGATCTAGAGTATCCTAGTACTCTTATTCCCAGTAGGTTTAGACCTAAGTTTGGGTGACTCTAGACCTATGGACAGTCTTTGTTGGTACAATGGCATAAGTCCCAACTTCTTTGGTAGTGTACCTGGGAGCACCTTAGTAGGGAGTCAGAACGAGCTCCTCTACAAGCATATGCCTCTGGGTCAATAATACATGCTTAGTCAAAGTATGAAAATTAAGAACAACTTTATTTTGGAAACACACAGTATTTAAGAACTTTTCAACATAGTAGGGGGAGGGGCTACCTGAGGTCAGCCCCTAATGGCCTCTGGCAAATCACATAGGGTCATGTCCTGGGAATCATGAGTGCCCTCCCAGGTCCGCCCACTAGGTGTAGCTAACAGAGTCATTTGGCTTCTGACCACCAGAGGGGAAGCATGTCCTAACTCTCTCCTGGGTCCTCTGCTAAGAACTGAGATGCCCCCTGGGGAGATGGTGCCTCTGTGGCTGTGGGGATCCCATTGTTCATTATCCCTTAAGTTTGTGTACACAAGGGATTAGCCGTTGGGGCCAGATCTCCCTGACAAGATGTATGTGGCAATGTGTGCATTAGAATTACTCCCCACTGTGAGACATCGTCACATATAGTATTCCACACACTGTCAGTCTGGTCACGTAAAAGCGCAAAGGCGCACCCAACATAAAACCACCTACTGCCCTCATAGGATATGGGAGTGGGGTAGGGTTTCCACATCAATTCCTCTCATGCATTAATAACTTTTATTGATGGTGATGGGAACCCTGCTCCTCTCCCTAGACAACAATCATAACAATATACCATTATAGCACTATACCAGTGGCTCTGTGAGCTCAAACCCCCAGTTATCATCTCCACTGGCAACAGCCTGTTGCAGACATCAGTCCAAGTCTGAGATGGGCGCCAATGGAGCCATGACATACATTTCTCATGGACCACATATATGGCATTGTTTTCATGTAATGTTTACCGCTGGTAAGCTGTACGACGTGGAGTCTTTTCATCAATGTTCCATAAAATTAAGCCATGCTTTAAAGTATTTTCTCTTTATGCGTATAAGAGACTTGTAGAAAATAATTTACACTTTTATATGTATGTCTTTTCTATAATAAAAAGAAAATAAAAAGATTACAATAGAAGGGAAGGTATCGGGAGTATGCAGTGAAAAGTGCAGCGAGAGGATAGCAGTATGCCCACACCTCCACCTTGTTTGTTCCCAGGTCTAGGAGTGTGGCTGAAGTGTAGACCACCCTATGAGAGCGCAGCAGAAGAGATAGTCAGATGGAGTGAGCCAGGTTTCTGTGATAGCCAGTAGATTGAGGGAGTTGGAAATGAAGAGATCATAAATGAAGGTAAGTTTATTGCAAACAGACCTTGCATTCCAGAGGGCACATGAGAAGGGCAAAGTAGATGGTTTGTGACAAGTGATGGGTATTAGATAATGGGTGTTTTGGGCATTTGCTGCCCTGGGGACTCTGCGTGGCTAACAGCAGGTGGGAATGAGTGAGGGGCCTGGGTTAGGGGATATATCACCATAAGCCGTCAGAAGGAGAGAGAGAGTAAAAGGAGATGGGAGTAGGACTTACAGAATCATTTCTGCTTATGAGCTTTAGGGGGGGGATGCGATAGTGACTGGAGGAAGCAGAGGCGCTCATGGGAGCAGAGGTAAGATTGTTATATTATTGGAGACATGATGTGTAGAGACAGTATAGGAGAGTCTAAGAAGGAGGCCGGAGGTTATAATGAGGAAGATGGTGTGAGTGACACTGTATACACAAAATTCCATAGAATAAATAAAGGAAGATATACTTGTCTTAGTTGTTTTTGTCCGAGGTGATATTATGTTTAAGTGTGTTCAATTCCTGTTCAATAATGTATAATTATATTATACTACACTTCAGAGTGTTCACTTAAGAGATGTGAACTTTTGCAATAGATGTTACATCTTGCAAATGCCCCAGTTGTCTTAAATTACTAACAGATTTTCCTGGACCAGATGAAGGCCTTCACCGATGAGATTGGGCCTGTTTTGAGTCAAGTGGATGCCCAGGGCAAGGAGTACCCAAATGCATACCTGATCTGCAGGCTGTGGCCTTGAAAGGTCAGCTATGGGGTTATGAAGAAGGAGTGCCTGGCATCTAGGCCTAAGGAGCTACAGCCCTAACTTTTTGGAGGGTTCTTGGTTATCACAGACCACAAGCCATTGTGCTTTGCTAATAGGGTGGCAGGAGATAATTGTCGCCAGTTGAAATACAGCCGAGCTCTGCAGACTCATAACTTTACTATCCGCTACAGGCACGGAAGAGTTCATCGGAAGGCTGATGGCCTCTCCAGGCAATTAGACACTTCTGATATCCATTCACCCATAACCCATTTCGGGTCTTGAATCACTTGGAACTTGGGTTTGTGATTGTAATGACAACCTTAATGGGTTGTGGGTTGCCATGGTAACAATTGCAAAAGTAAAATTAACTTTCCTCATGAGACAAAGTGCTATTTTAGTTCAAGAACTCAAAGGAATGGGAGTAAAACATTACACTAACCTAATAGATACCTAATACTGTTACCATTTATTGCTGTGCGCTTGAAAAATATTGAGAAAATATGATGCGTTAAAACCATTTCCTATTCCATGTTTGGGACAGAGTCATTTACTAACTGCCATCTTACCAAGAACCTGAGGCCGGCCTCCATCCGGTCAATCCCTAGAACCACAGAGGAGAGGACCTGACTGGTGGGATCCATTCATTGGCTTGTTATGAGTCAGGAATGGTTTATTTCTTATTTTGAGCACAGTCATTAGCAATTAACCAATAATTACAATGTAACCATTAACATTTACGTTCCTTTTCCTAGATAAACTCATTAACTATCCCCACAATTGTTATGTTCTGCTGTTACTAAACTTTTTTTACAGATGACGACTTTTATGGGAAATTCTATTTTTCGATAAGTTCTAATAATGCAAGACGATAAATAATTAATTAAGATATGAATATATTAAGAAAAAATAAATGACTGAATATTCATTACAACTTTTCAACTTTATATTTTTGTTTCTCAGACTTAAACATACCAAGATTACATCATGTGCATTTTATACAAGATTAGATACTGAACAGAGCTCGTTAGTTTTATTCTAAGAAATGGCTCCTTGGAGATTAGCTACTAGATTAGCTGACATTTCTTATGATCTCACACACTTTTATATAACTGCACTGACTTATATAGGAACCAGATCCCATATAAGCTGCACAGAATCTGCACACGGTGTGACTTCTCTACATGATATATGGAGCCCATTGTACACGTCTCATTGTATCTACTGCAACACAGTCTAATGTTTCTGATTTTCTTCCTTCCCACTAATTCTTCTGTTGTGAGTGATAAGATGAAGGCCACGATAGAAGGGAATCTTGGGGATGAAGAACATTTCAAAGATGGTGATTTTCTTCTGGGAGGTCTTATAGAGCAATACCCAATACTTATGTCAACATCCTCAGATTTCACAGAACATCCTTGGAATCATTGTCCCCCACAGTAAGTGACTGTTCTCCTTCCTACGTCTCATACATCTTATTTAACACCTGATCTATCAGAATTAATTAATATTGTAATCAATTAAGAGTTATAAGCTAAAAACATTAATTACTTCTTAATCAGAGTCAAGAAATGACTGATTTTATTTTTTTCTTATAATATGGTTTTACATTTGGGATTATTTCCTTTTTTATATTTTCATGTTTCTTATCAATTATAAAATGTTTAACATAACAGAAAATAAATATGATCTAACACAATATAATAATTACATTAATGACTCAGGTAGCACCTTCCATGAATATCCAATATCTGTATAATTACAAGATGTTCAGTCTATGGCTTCTCGCCATCTGGTGAGTATCTGCGCTATTCTGTGACACGAGACGTCTGCTGTTTGCTCTATTTACAGATGTAAGAAACCTGTTGTTATTGTATCCGGGGAATTAGAGCCAAACTGTGCGCTGATACAGACAGAGAAATGTCTTATCATCTTGTTCTCAGACGGGTAGTAAATGAGGCCGTCGGTTAGTTATTATTTCATGTATTTTACTAAATAATAAAAGAACGTCTTTCCCACTTGGATCCTTCATCAGACAATCAGAGGCTCTCATGGGATGGTTGGCTGGGTTTTCCTCTAGTAAATGATTTATAGGATCTGTGATGTGTAATTCAGTATCTAGGTACAAGATGTATTTGTTCTTAAAGCTTCCTGTTATAGACCCGCATTCATACATTTACTAGTGATGGTCTGTATAAAAATATTGTAATTATTCTTATAAAAAAAGATGATATTTTGTGAGGAATCTTATACATAAACTGCCCCTTTTTATACAGGACACGCTTTGTGCATGTCTCGCACATATATGTAGCTACAGGAAACCGAGCTCCATGAGATCATCATTTTATATGTATACAACTATAAGGACATGTACACGTGTTTATACAATACAGTGTTTAATATAATACACCAGAGATATGTCAAAAGCAAGGTCTGATGAAAGTAAAGAATGATTATTGATTACATTGAACATGACATTGATCCATACTTTGGGCCATATTAAATTTAAAGCCCGCAACTTGATTGCAGATGGCCGAATGTCTGTGGGCTCTGTTCATCTCCGATTGCGATACTATTCAAATGCTCAAGCCCGCAAGTTACTGGCCCAAAGCCAACTCCACAAACCATGCACTGGGTCGTACCACTTCAGGGCGGGAACTCGATCAATTCAGCAAGCCCGTAACCTCTCATTTTGAATCAGCCAATAGAAAATGAGACTGTCATTATTAGGGCAGTAAACATGGAGGTTACGTGTCAATCAATTAGGTTAGGGGGTCCTATATGCGATCAGACTCGCAAACCAGCAAAATAAAGAATTATGAAAATGAATGCCAATACTGTTCTAGTCCATATGGGTGGACTGATATGTATTAACTCATTGATACCCATAATTAACTCATTGATACTCAGTGATGTCTGTCATCTCTTTCCCCGTTATTTACAGTGCTGTATTGATTTAATATTTGCATTTACAGTGCTAAGAATACATTTTTAACCCCCTGGCGGCTCCTCTCCAGCACTCGTGAGATTTTCTCCTTCATTTGCCATTTAAGGGTGTGAAAATATTTGCAGGCTCGGGGAAATGTATTATTTATTAGATCTTCTTGCCGTCCAAGGGACTCTAAGCAGTCTTTACCAACACCACAATTTAAAGGCATCAATTCTACAGTGCTCAGATTTCTTTATGGTCCAGCTCTCACATCCCTATGTTACTACTGGGAATACCATAGTTCGAACTATGCATACCTTTGTTGATAGTTCATTTTTTAAAAATTTTTACTAGCTTGTCCAAGCTTACCATAGCTTTCTTATTGTTGTACTAATGGCTAAATGGACGTCTTGTAGAACTTGTCCAGTGGTTCTGTTCTTCTTGAACCAGATAGACGAGTACACAGATTTTATCTTTGATTTACTTTTCTAACCAACATGAATGTAGTCTTTACAATATATGCATTTTTTATATTTGTAATTTAATAGCTGTATCTCCCATTTTAGCAATGTTTTTGTAAATAGTAATATTTTTGTTATTCTTTAAATAAATCTTTTTTATTATTTTACAGAGTGAAACTTCATCTTTTTTTTCAACTTTTGGCTTTTTTTTATGCTATAAAAGATATAAACTCAAAAAAAAATCTCCTACCCAATATTACCCTGGGATATAATGTGTTTGATTATTTTGGAGATGAAGGACTTGCCGGAGAAAAAACCCTGAGAATATTAACAGGAACAGAAGATCCAGCTCCTAATTATATCTGTTCTAGGAGAGGTGTGGTGGCAGCTTTCATTGGGACTCATAGTTCACAAACCTCGCTGTTAATGTCCAGACTGACCGGGCTTCTCGGCTACATCCAGGTAGGAGACAGCTATACGGATAGTAATTTTTCTAGAATAAATAAGCATTTTGTTGTTATGATTCACTAACTTATAATGTTTATAATATGTGGTTTTGTTGTAGATGTCATGTATAAGAATTGTCTGAGAAGTAAATATATATATTGTGTATGCTGCTGTCTACCTCTCAGACAATTCTTATACACATATATATATATATATATATATATATATATATATATATGTTACCTGGTATTGTTGGAGGTGCCCTCTTTGTCCCACCTATTCCATGGGAGAGGCCTGGAGCACTTTCTGGCATCCATCGCTGAAGAGTCATGGTTCCAACAGAAGACTTCTACACCGCTGGGAATTGTGGTTTCAGAAAGTTGCATTCGCTAAGCTCTTTGCAGGCCTTGTCAACCCACAACTTTCTTGCTTCGCAATGACCACCTTCGGTGCTCATCAAGTGGCTCGTGATGGTCTCTCCTCCCCTCTACTGTACGGGCTTCACCGCTCATTGCAGGCCTTGTTGACCTGCAAGTTTTGTGCTTGGGAAAGTCTTGTGTCTCTTTCCACCATCCCCCAAACCCCCCCCCCCCCCCTGTCTTTCGCCTCTGTGTGTCTGCTGAATCTTTGCGTGGTGCGCGCTGACTGCCGTTGTTTTTTTTTTTTTTGAAGTCCGGCGTGCCTGGCATTGTTTGTGACCCTGTTTGAGAACTTTTTTTTGGCAGCCATTTTTTTCCTTGCTTAGCCGATTTTCGGTCAACTAAAGACGCCAAATATGGCTCAAATCCACTTGTGACTTCACTTCCAGGCTTCCTGGCTCCCCACCCTGTGCTGTGTGTGAGTATGTTATTATTTTTTTTTAATATTTAGCTTTTTGGGGGGTCTTACGAGTTACGCGCTTGAAACAATTTCAGCCGTTAAACTGTGTACCTCGCGATCTGTGGCAAAGTGCTCAGGTTTTCGGCGGCTATCGCAGCCATTGACATGAACGCCTTCTCTGCTCATGTCTAGGCTTGGAATTGTAGTCTAAATGTTGTTAAAAGGTTTGAGGTCTACACCGGAGCCCGAGGTATGCTAGTTTTTGGAAGATGTTTATGTGAGAGGTGAGTATTGGTTATAGAGATCGCATAGGTTGAATTTATCCAGATTCCCCAGATTTCTAGAAAGGTTGGGTACATGTTGTTAAGGGTGTAGGTCAATATTTCATAAATCATTATATTATTTAGTCTGTTAATTATGTATTGTTTGATTAATTCCGATGATTTCCATTTTTTGGCCAGGTGATTTTTGGCCCTGAGCTTTAAAAATTGTAGCCATTTATTTAGATTTATAGTGATGTGGGGGTTAGGTATACCTAAAAGGCAAAGGTCTATTGAGGGCTTAATTGTGGTGTTTAGGGTTTCGGATGCTACTTTGGTGATATTAGAGCACATGTTTCTAGCTAATCAGCAATTATACCTTTTTATTTGCAGTTTCTGAAGCATTCAGGGGAGATTTGTGGGTTGAGTTTATGCAGTTTGTCTGGAGTAAAATGTAGGACTTTAGTTGCTGTTTCTAAATAACTTTCATGCCTCGCAATGAGCACCTTCAATGCTCATCGCGTGTCCCGCTTAGCCGCTCATTGCAGGCCTCGGCCAAGCTGCCACTTTCACGCATCGAGCCTGCAATGAGCGCCTTTGGTGCTCATTGTGAGCCTATCCCCACTGTCTGACCCTGTGTCTGTTTCTCCCTCTCCCTGTCCTGTATTTTTTTGCTTATTTCCCTCCTCTGCGTCTTTCTGCTCCCTGTCCCTGTTTAAGGGTTGCGTGTCTCTCGCTGAGCGCTGTTGGTTATTACTTTCCACGTCTTGCATGCTTCTCAAGGATCGTCTAAGTCGTACGCGCTTCAGCCTCATTTTGATCATTTTTGGAAAGAGTTAAGTTTTTCGTCTGCCATTTTTTTCCTTGTTTAGCCGAATTTTGATGTCTGAAAAATGCCAATTAGGGGGAAAATTAGCCTGCAACCTCACTCACAGGCTTCCTGGGTGTTCCCCTGAGCTGCGCGTGCATCACTATCGGCGACTTCAATCTCTTTCCATCCATCATCAGTGGAGTGTCCTCAGGCAATTTAGAGTTATGAAGGGACTCCGAAAGGCTATAATTTTTTGCACAAAGTTGTGCTGGCCTCGCGATGAGCGCCTATGGTGCTCATTGCAGCCTAAGTTCTGCTGGCCTTGCAATGAGCCTTTGGTGCTCATTGCGCATGCGCAAGTCGCAACATTCCAGAGCGTTACCAACAAAGTTGCAGATCCACAACTATTATATGTGATTGTTAAGTCATGTATTAACCTATTGCATGTTAAATAGGGCTAATTAGTTTACATATGGCAATGTGACACAAATGTGATGTATGTGTATGTCCAATAACCCCAACAATTGAAAAAAAAAAAAAAAACACTGACATGGTTAGAACGGTCTAAAAAAGCTTTATTTTATACACAGACCACCATCAGACATGGTAAAGACTGTGTATTAATATCATGGGTGTAGTGTGGGCGAGTCCCGAGAGAGCAAGGGGCTTGAGCAAAAAGGATATACCTACAGGGGGTAATGTCATAGTCTAGAATAAGCATGATGCATAGCACCTACCAGTGTCACATGTAGTCAGTACACCACCTCAAACGTAATCTGATGAAAAAAAGGATCATCACAAATCACACAAGAAACCTTGTCTAGATTTGCTCAATGAAACAGAGGATTCAACCTCTGGACTGTGTAATCCAATCCAGTTTTACACATACAGTGTGGTGACAGAAAATAGAATGAAAAAAAAGTGGTCAACTTTAAAAAGGCAGAGGAGGGTAAAAAAAATTATCACAATGCATGTACAGTACAATGCTAAATACTGTAACAATATACCAACTCACCTGATTCCTGTCTGCAAGCATTACTAACTATTAGCTATGCCTCTGGATAATCAGTAATATGGAAAAATACCCATTAATACGGAGAGGACACAAAGGCCAGCAGCCAGATTCAATGTCACTTACATCAGACCGAAGGATCTGTTCTCAGACCGATATTGAGGTCAGGATCACATGCTTCACTAGTGCATATATGAATGCCATTGTGAGACTTTGCAAGTCTACCGCCATAGCGGTATTAGTCTACATTTAAGCGAACAACAATCATGTCTGAAATATCTGGCTATATGATAGCATTAAAATTGTGGGAGCTACCCTATTCCCTTTTGGAATTACAAATGGTACTAGACAGGGTTGTCCTCTCTCCCCCACCTTATTCGCGCTAATGATAGAACCATTGGCAGAAGCGATTAGATCATCCCCACAAATTCATGGGATTAAGATGGGGGAGAGGGAAAATAAAATCAGTCTATATGCAGACGATGTCGTCCTGTCATTGACTCACCCGGAAGAATCTCTTTGCCATCTTGCAAACTTAATAGATAAATACAGCAAAGTGTCATACTATAAGCTGAATTATGGGAAATCAGAAACTCTCCTTTTGAATGTCCCCATGAGTGTGCTTTCTCGATTGAAGTCTAATTACTTGTTTGATTGGAATTCAAAGTCATACAAACATCTAGGAATTATTTTTTGGGGAAATCTACAGAAAATGGTGGATAGAAATTATAAAGATCTATATTTTAAATTTAAAAACATCATAGATAATTGGCAAAAAGATAGATTTTCCTTTTCTGGGAAAATAGCGGTAGTCAAAATGATGTTACTTCCCAGACTGAATTATATCCTAATGTGTATCCCCTTTAAGATTCCTAAAGGTTGGTTGAAGAAACTACAACGTGCAATTGATGTATTTATACACCACTCTAGATATATAAGGTTAAAAATGGGAGGGAACTTTTTAAAGGGAGGAATCTCATACCCTCTATTGCAGCCATATCAGGAAGCCAATTGTGTAGCACATGCTTTGAAATGGCTAGAAACAGATTATAAATTACCATGGATAGAAATTGAAAAAGCTTTAATCCCAAATTACCACTTATCAGCTATGGTGTTTGGGGAAAAACCTTCTTATAAGGATTTAGCTGTAGAATCATCGGTAATGAAAGAAATTTTATAAAAAATTGGAGACAGATTAATAGGAAATATAGACTAATTCCTAGGGGAAGTCTTATTACCCCGGTGAAATCACTTGTACATGTAAATATGATTAGCACTATGAAGGACTGGAAGAGTAAAGGATTATTATCCTTAGGGGATATTGTGATCAACGGGCATATTGCCACTTTTGATCAAATTAAGAAAAAGTTTGAAATCACAGGAGAAGGATGGCTAGCATATGAAGCTTATAGAGCCACCTGCGGTACAACTAATGTACACATACAAAGTACCAAAGATTTAAACCCCATGGGAAAAATTCTCCTTAAATCAGAGAAAAAACATTTGATAGCCAAATGTTTTAATATTATAAAATCTATTGGAGAACATTCTAAAACCAAGGGTATGAAAAAGTGGGAATTGACTCTAAATATAGAAATAAAGGAAACAGACTGGGACACAGCGTTTAAATTGACAGATAGATTTATTAAACAAACAGAATATAGAGAAACATTTTTTAAAGTAATTAATAATTGGTACATCACTCCTATGAAAACTGCACAAATCTCTCACTCTCTAACAGATAAAATGTGCTGGAGAGAATGTGGTAGCTCTGCCCATTTATTACATATTTTATGGGACTGTCCCAAACTAAAACCCTTTTGGGAAAGTTGTTATGATCTTTTGGGCAAGATGGTTGGGACCCAACTCCCTTTCAGGGGAGAATGCAGTGTGTTACATATTATTCCGGAGGAAGTAAACATGGAGGGAAAGGCAGTGGCCATCATGATTTTTTCAATAGCAAAGAATTTAATAATCAGGAACTGGAAGGATAAATCCCCTCCCCTCTTTGCTGACCTCATCTGGAAAATAAAATACACCCGAGAATTAGAAGCAAACTATGCACAAAGAGGTATAATTAAGGTAGATCCATTAAAATGGAAAGTGTGGGATTTAAAACAAGGAACATCCAAGTAAAAGTCCAAATCTTCCAGGGTTGAATGAGTTGCGAAAGAGGATGAATGATTTTTTTGTTATTTTTATTAATAATGTTTTGATGATGTAATAGATTTGACAAGAATGTACTATTATACATTTCTGTTTTTGAATTGACCTTTTTTGAATAAAATAAACTTTAAAAAAAAAAAAAAGATTGTGGGAGCTACAGGTTAGGGGGTGGGCTATCATTGAAGGAATGTCTACCTGAGAGGAACTGGGCAAACCTTACACCTCATACATTTGCTCCACAATGCTATCAGATGCAGAAAATGCCTTGATGGACCTGAATTGTACCTAAATAAAAAGAGAAAAAATAAATAAACTAGACATACAACTTAAGACCTGAAAAATCATAGGGACTGCAGCATATCTTCTCAACAGCATTTCTCAGTGATCATGAATTGGTGACATGTTAAACAGAACCCTATGTGTCGACAGAGAAGAGGATCATGGACCATGTGGTGGGAGGTAGCCATATGCATACAAAATATCACCCACACATAGGCCAAAATCCAAGACTGTAGGCAGGCTAGATTAGGTTAACATTGTGACCAATAGATTGTCACTGAGGAATCCTGTTTAGAAGGCACAAACATGTCTGCAGCCCCTATGTACTCCAACGCCTAGCCACAGGGCCCACATCCTCGGCAGATGGCCACTGTCTCCCTGCTGGTGGTGATGTGGGGCTAGGGACTAGTCTGATCCTTAGCAGCCCGGCCAGGTATAGCACTGTCATCAGGTAGTGCCTGCTCTCCTCCCTATTGCACCTTGCCAGGCTGCCCATGAGCTCTGCATGATTGGCAGAGATCCTGGCCTTGATCCCCTGAAGACAGTCCACTTGCTGGCGCATGATGGCCAGCATCTCTGCCTGCGCAGCCTGGCTTGGTGGTGGTGGGGATAGAGGTCCGTGGGGCATTGCTGGGTGAGGAGGTGATGGAGTGGGGAGGTCTGGGGCCCGGCTGGAGCCTGGGGCGAACCTTGTGGTGTGTGGGTGTGCCCGGTGGTGGTGACGGCCAGGCCAGCACACTGCTGTGTGGGGACGGAGGTGGTGGATGGCTACTGTCCTGGGCTCCATATGTCCAACTGTAGGGCCCTTGCAAAATTCTTAGTCTTTGGAGGAGGGGATGATGGGGTCAAATCCTAGCGGGGTTGCCGAAGGTCCAGATGGTGACTCCACCACTCAAATTACCTCCTCCTCCTCTGACCCAGGGCCCACAGATCCTCCTCTTCCCTCTTCCCCCTGTGCCAGTTCCTGCTGGGAGGGGGCTTGCTCCTTCACATCCTGCTCAGATGGAGCCAATGCCCCCGCCTTTGGTTTGTCACTGGACCCAGATCTCCTCCTGGATGCTGATGGATAGAATAGAAAGGTATATGTCATTAGTATGAGCAATAATACATTGTTATGTGTTTATTCCTAACTATCTGACATCTAGGCTTGACCATAGGTGATTCTCCTAATTGCAACTCAGATTAGCTATCATATGCTAGATTTGATCTATTCCTTGTTTTATGGTCTTCATCTTTCTTAGCTCCTAAGGCTATCTTGATTCCGGCTTCGTTCTGTAACTGTATAGGCTGCAGTGGGTACACCAATAAATGGACTTGCTTGATTACTGTTGTTGTGCCCAGGAATGACAGTGATTTGTCAGTTTTATGGATTTAATGATGCATCCATCTATCCCTTGTAAATTCCATGGAGCTGACATGTCAGTGTCCTTGTTGGTCATCATGTACATGTGTAGTGTGTGTGATGCACATGTGGTGGCATGTTGATGTATGTGATATTCACCTGACATGGAGGCTGGGTCCTGCTGGGCCACCGGCCTGAAGCTCCATCGGCGAGCAACATTCTCAGAAGGTCCTTGGCGACCCTCTCCCACTCATTATAGGTCACACAGCAGTCCTTCTCCTCCTTGGCCATCATACTCCTCACCTTGGCCCTGATGTCATTGAATCTGTGCTTGACAGACCTCACATCCCTTGGCACTGTGCCTACCTCAGTAACCTCTGCCGCTACCTCCTTCCAAACCTGAGCCCTAGGCCCTAGCTTCACCCCCCCCCCCCCCCGCAAGAATGACGGGACGGCCACGGATAGCACAGAGGAGGACCACATTTTCCCGGTGCGTATAATTGTGAGCCCTGTGCTTGCCCTTAGCGTCTTGTCCTCTCAACTGTGGATGGAGACCCTTGCCTCCCTGACCTGTCCATGGGGCCTGTCCCTTCCCCGAACTACCCCCCCCCCCCCCCCCCCCAGGATCAGGCTCCTTCCCCTCGGCCCCTCTGCTATGTGTGTCTTATGCTTGAGCTCCCGTGACACCACCCACCTCTGCACTTTCATCCTCCTCCTCCTCCTTTTCCTCCTCTTCCTCCTTACCCTCATCTCCCTCCTCACCTCCTTGCCCTCATCCACCTCACTCCTCACCTCCTCCTCCCCACCTCTACTCCCTATGGTCACCTCTCTCTCCTCTTCTCATTCTCCCCAACTCTCCACTCCTCTCCCCTCCTCTCTATCCCTCCATAATATCCCAAATGTAAAATAAGGATAAATAAAAATAAATATAACTGTATATGTCTGTTGGAAAAAAATGGTGTTTGCTATGTGTTATTAATCACTGTTGGGAGATGGGATGCGGGAGTGGGGGTTGTTGTGTGACCTAACTATATATGTCTCTATGTGTGTTCTTTAAATTATGTGTATTGCAAATATGTGTAATATGTAAATATGTGTAAGCAGTATTAAGTGTAAACTTGTATGAAATAGAATATAAATGAATAAAATCACAAACTACCACTCTCCAAACTCTTCCACTCTCTTTGTCACTCTGAAAACCCACCAGCTTCGGAACCTGCGTGCTAATTCAAAAGAAAAAACACAGTCAACCCACTGGCGTGTGGAACACAAATTCCTAATCTCCCCCTGCCTATCATATTCTGCTAGACCACTTTTTATTTGCTGAGAGGTCTGTGTTCCACAACATTATACCGCAATTGGATAGTTACGGACGATTGTGGCTCGTCCATCCCCTTTACAGCTTGCATGTGCGGAAAGGATTTACAGGCTTGCTTCTCAAGCCCATAACTCGCACCATGGTCTAATTTAATAGCTCTGTAACTCAAATTTCAAGCCCACAGGCTGTGCAGGCTTGCAGATGCTGCTATGGGCTTGGAATTTAATAGGGCTGTTTGTATTATTGCTTAGGTATATAGTCACAATAAAGGAGACCTAAAATATAACTTGTATTACAATATATTAAAATAATGTTTTTTAAACCATTATGAATGGATGGCATTGGGCCAGGACATATAGGTCTTTTTTCTCTTGAATTGTTTATCTACTTAAGTCGAAACCCAAAGGTAAGTGACAGTGATTACAGTCTACAAAATTTTGGAAGGTGCTTTGTAAATATAAACACCTATAAATATTTATCTAAATAAATAATAAATTATGTACGCTGTACTGTAACTCAAGTACAGTGGCAGGCACTTCAGAACTACAGACTCATAACATAAGGTGTATGCTTGCTAATGCCAGAAGCTTATCAGGATAAATGGACTAGTTAGAAATATTAGCAGTTAATTGGACTTAATAGGCATTACTGAAGCAGAAAAATTGGACTTAATAGGCATTACTGAAACATGGTGGATGACTCTCATGACTGGCCTGTTAATATGGATGGTTATAACCTATTTAGGAAAGATAGGGGCAATGGTAAAGGATCAGAAGGGGTTTGTCTGTATTTTAAACCTGAATTTAAGCCTATATTTTGAGAAGATATTTAAGCTGAAAGTAGAGATAATGTTGAATCCTTGTGGGTAGACTTAATTAGTTGATAAGCAAATTCTAAAATAATATTGGTAGGAATATGCTATAAACCCCCAAATATAATCGAAAGTGAGGAAATGCAATTATTGTTACCGATTGGAAATGCAGCTAAGCGTGGGCAAGTTCTAATAATGGGAGATTTTAATTACCCTGAAATAAACTTAATGAGGTAAGTTAAGCTAAAGCGAGCAGGTTCTTGAGTACACTCAGAGATCATTATCTGGCCCATACAAGAACATACTAGAAATGATAGGAAGCTATAGGAACATTACAATGTCAAACAGGCTGTCTGATAATTAGTGACCAGGAAAAGGCAGATGAGCTAAATAGGTTATTTTCTTCGGTATACACAACAGTGGTACCAGTGGTTAGGACACTGCAACAAAATGGAGCTATACTACCTTCACCAAATAATTGGTTAACACAGGAAGAAATCCAAAAGTGGTTAGAAAAAATATATGTTAATAAAGCCCCAGGTCCTGATTGAATACATCCAGGAGAATTAGGGAACTTGGGTCTGTAATAGCCAAACCATTATAATTAATTTTTCAAGATTCACTAAACACGGGGTCTCTACCAAATGACTGGAGAAAAACAAATACCTATAGTTAAAACAGGATACCTATAGTTAAGAGAAATAACAAACAATGGACAAGATTATAAGTAGGAGTCAACACAGATTTATGAGGGATAAGTCATGTCAAACAAATCTAATTAGTTTCGATAAGGAGGTTAGTAGGAACTGGAATCCAGCAACTCCATGTATGTAATCTTTTTGGATTTTGAAAATACTTTTGATACAGTGCCACATGGAAGACTATTGTGCAAACTAAGGGTTACATGTAAAGGGTTGTTGTAAATGGAACACATTCAGATTAGACTAATGTGGTAAGTGGGGTTCCTCAGAATTCGTATTAGGTCCTCCCTTTTTTAATATATTTATTAAAATAATTATCACTGAAAACTTAAATTGGAAAAAATCTTAGGCCTCAGTGTTTTTTAGCCAGAATAATCAAAAAAGAATAATAATCAACTAAGTGGAGGAGCCAGGCCAGAGACAATAGCCTTCATGCCCTGGACCCATGTTCAGGCCTACTATGATGATACAGCTGTACCACCTTAGGGTAGGGACTCCAAAACCTGCATTTAATCATTTCAGACCATATCACAAATATACTTGGGTAAAGCTGCAACCGATATAGTATATCCTTTTGCATCTCACAAACCAATCGTTTTATTGCCCAAATCATTAGCCTAACATGTATCAGTATAAAGGCAGGTGGCTCAAAGTGAGTGGCATAATTGACTAAATGCTCACCCACTGGGGACCATTGCATGCCCTTGAAACCCAGTCAATGCACCACCCACAGATCCCAATGGACGCTCATCTGTAGGCCATTTTTTGCAGCTGAGGTGAAAGGATAGGCCCAGTAGACGTACAAATAGACTTTGGCCTAACATAACAGTATGTTTTAAAATGCTGTGACTCCCACCTCTCAGTTCTCCAAACTACCTTCTCAGACTCCCATCTCATCAGTTCAGTGTCTGTCCCTATTTTAAAAGAAGTGTACCAAATTCAGACACTGCAAATTGGAAGCATGACAAGGTTAAGCCTGACTCATGCACCGAAAGGGAGCCATTGATAGCTGGGCATTGGTTCCAGAAAGCCTTTACACAAAACACTGGGAAGCAATCGGTACCTACTTGGTAAAATGCTGTTTCGTTACCTCGGCCCATCTGATCAGTTTTAGAACTTCTGTACCATATGGTTACATAATCCACATAAATTGCTGCATCCGAATATCTGATACCACCATTACCTTGTCTGTTTTCCAAAACCAACTATCCAACTGTGAATGTGCCGAAAAAAGGCAAGAGAGAAAGCAGTATGGAACAGTAGCGCTTCATAAGCACTAGAACAAACTTCCTCTTGTACCACTGACAGTCTCAACAGGAGGGAAAAAGTTATAGGGCACCTACCATCCTTTCTTGCCATACCTCTGGTTAAACTCTTTACTACTTGTTTAAATAGAAATTCCTTTGGCAGGTCCTTAAATTTGGCTAATTTAAAATAAAAATCCAAAGCTGCTACCTGATGACCGACCAATGAAGCGGACATGCCTTGTTCCTTATACAGTGAAAGGAACCATAACAAGACCCCCGTCCTCTTTTCCTCCAGATCTGTTCCATCCGCCAACTGGGTTAACTGATGCCAGCTATCCCAAATCCTCTTATATGAAAGCTATGTGGATGAAGCTAGAGATTGCATTACCAACAATGTTATCTCTCTGCTCCAAGCTCCTACAGATGTTCTGGGAAACATCTCGAAACATTTTACTTCTGGTTCCAACAACCTTGAGCTCTTATGCTGAAAATGAGACAAGGCATCATTACCTTTCATGGTACCAGGAACATGTTTTTACCTGCACCAAACATTATAATCACAAGCAACTGAGTACTGATGCAGACAAGGAATTTGTAGCATGCAGCGCTGCCATATTATCTGATATAAATACTATTTGCCTATCCTTCAAATAATTGTCCCACAGGGACATTAAAATCACTATGGGGAAAAGTTCCAAGAATGTCAGGTTCCTTCTTAGGCCAGAGAACGCTTACACTGATGCCATGTCTCAGCACACCATCAGCCTTTATAAATTGCCATAAAACCTTTTTTACCCAACAAATCTGTGTATATCTCTAGACCAACATTAGTAAGTCAGCTGAGATGCATGAATGCTCTCACATTAAAAGAAGATAGAAAAGCAAGCCACACCTTAACGTCTTCCTTCATAGGAGATGACACTCTGATGAAATGATGAGGGAGGCAGATACCCACTGTTGCTAGAGACAGCCTCCTACACTTCCTACGGGAATCTACAGGTTGAGTTCAATTTTCCCAAATATAGACTGATAATTGTGGGCCCTGTGCTTGCCCTTGGCCTCTTGCCCTCTCAACTGCGGCCTGTCCCTTCCCAGAACCTCCCCCCCCCCCCCCCTGGGATCAGGCCCCTTCCCCACGGCCCCTCTGCTATTTATGTCTGATGCTTGGGCCCCCATGGCACCACCCACCACTGCACTTTCATCCTCCTCTCCCTCCTTCTCCTCTTCCTCCTCTCCCTCCTCCACCTCCTCGCCCTCCTCCACCTCATCGCCCTCCTCCTCCTCACTCTTAACCTCCTCCTCCCTACCTCTACTCCACATGGTCACCGTTCTCTCCTCTCTCTTCCTCACCTCTCCTTTTCTCCTTAGCATAACTCTCTTAGCTGCCCCAGCACATAAGTCATGCAACTTAGTTACTTGTAAATGACATTCCATCTTCATTGAGTCAATTTCGATGCCCAAAAAAATTTAACTTTGTTGTAGGGCCTTCTGTCTTTGCTCAAACCACCCACTCAAGAAATGTGCTGAACTTTTCAAAATATGAATGAGATATGGAACACCCCATCAGAAGACAAAGGTCTACATAAAGCTGTCGCTGAAAACAACAATCCAAAAGATGATAACTCTAAGGGTGAATTGGTAGGAGTCAAAATGCAGACTCCACATCAACCTTAGCAATAAGAGCACCTGATGAACCAACAATGTGGCTGTGTCAAAGGATGCATATGACATTAATGGAAATTCCTTATCAATTCCATCACTCACTAAATCACCTTTTGGATAGAATAAATGATGGAGTAACCTACATTTTCCAGATTTCTTTTTTGGAACCACACTTAATGGGGACACCTAAAGTGGAACAAAAAGCAGTACCTCAAAAGGTCCCACCATCCTTCCCATACTAACCCTTTTTCAACTTGTCAAGTACAATATCTGTGAATTCCTGAACAGATTTTAGATTAGGTTTATTTCTCGACACTTCACAGCTAACCGAAGGGAGACAAAAACCTGTACCAAACCCCTCCAGCAGCGGAATCCACCCTTCGCAAAATTTTAACATAGCATTCTAGCTACGGCCGCATTGTATGTACATGAACTGATGTCCTGCCTTTTATAGTTTTCTCCAATGGTCTCTCTAGAGGAGTCTTTTTGCTGGCTGAAACATCTCATAAAGGCATGATCAACTCCACATCCCAAGCAAGGATGCTTAAACCTACAGTTGATCCTCAATCAAGGCTTAACAAACCTTATTCACTAGCCCGGGGGATACAGGAGTGAATTTGCCCCCTCCCGCCCCACCTCAAATGGGCAAAGACCCCCTCATAGGAGTGATAAGATTATGCCAATATGCTATGGCCTTAATGCCCCATGGCATGGATGATCTGGATGCCATGCATTGTCTAAAATACTCATCATATTTCCACAAAGCAATACCCCCATAAGTCATGTAAGCCCCCCGCATTTCTTCCAAATAAATAAACATTGAAGATTATTGTTTGGGGAATTTCTCTGCAATCATGAAGGCTAAAATGGAAAAAATGTGACGCCAATTGTCAAAGGATTTAGTAAGTCTGCGATTTAGGTATGTTTTCCTTCCACCACGCTCCTTAAACCCATACAATCACTTTCACAAATTTCTTCATATCTGGAAGAAGCAGGGAAAATATTTCCACAAACTCCCGCCTTGTGTTCCTTTACTTATTTGGATAGATGAGCACCTAAGTTATCTAAGGAATATAAGATTGTGGAACTCTATGTCCAAAATTACTTGAGGCTGGTTTAACCACATACCCTTGCTAACTTTCCATACTGATTTTATTAGCTGTAACTGACTCGCCAGAGACTCAGACTAAACTCGCCAATTTCCTAGCCATGCTTCCAAACACTTCGTCCCCAACACTGATACTGTGCTGCCCGAGCAGCAACTTAACCCCACTTATCAAATTATTATAGAATAAGTTATACTGGTACCCACTGCCCAACTTAGCTCTTATTGTTCACTAGGTTGCAAACCCAAAATGTTAGGTACACGTATTGTCTCACCTGGAGCTGCAGCACCCTACATCATCTTCAGGGGCATTGTTCGGTCGGCATGTCCAAACCAGCCACCATTTTGATTTTGATGGGACTCCATGCCCACTGATATTCTTTCTTCGCTTCTGACTCTTGAAGAACAAGAATGGCCACATCTCCATGTCTATAACCATTTGCGGGATATTAGCGAATATGGCCGTAACCTCAGTAGAGGCTGTACGCATTCGTTTTGATGCACTAAGTGTGCCCAATCTGCTTATCTAACTGCTGACATTATCAGAAATGCCCCTGCTAGCCCTTGTTTTTTTCAGCATTATAGCATTAACTCCCTATTTCTTAGTTCTACCTAACACCAGCCTGTGTGGCGTGCTAACCTTGGTGCCAGAACTAAGTGCTTTTACTTTACCTTGCTGTTGCCTTCCTTGACCTCACAGGGTGGGCTTGTCTAGGCGGCGGGTTGTCAGGTTCAGACTGAAAATTCTCAACTTTCATGATCCTGCAACATTTCTTGCTGAATTCTAGCTACAGCTACACCTCACTTGATGAAGCCCAATGAAGGCCGAAACGTACGTCTGGCGTTTGCGGTTTCTCCTGGTAGAATTGCCTGGTATGGTGAGACCAGACTGATAAACTACAGGATATTTATCCCTGTGAAGGACACAAGTGGCTAAAAGAGGTTGCTCTCAGAGTGGGTTATCATGTCCATAGAACTCATCTATTAAGGTTAGTTTGTTCTCTGATTGAGCACCTCTATTTTAGTATTTTGATGAATTTTAGACCAAAGTAACCATAGCTCCTCCTCCCAGCTAGCCACTTCCTTTCTACTATCTCCAGTCCTGTTGATTCAAGGAACGCCTCCCCTCAGCTAGGAAACATGGGAGTGGTCCATAGCCCTCAGCCCAGAGAGTGTTTTTTTTTTTCTAGCAATCAGTTGTGAATTGAAATAAATAAATAATCAAGACAAGGTGGACATTATATGCACTAGAAGACAGTGAGAGTATTAATACCATTGAGCCTGTTATGCTGTATCCAAAGTACTTAAAGTTTGAGCACAATATAATGCTGTTATCTTAATTAATTATGAAGACAAACTCAATGCTGTAGGTTATGTGGCACTCTCAGTTCTGTATTAATTTATATTTAGTCTACCATATATTTTTATTAATCTTTCCACAGAAATGTATAATTATATTTTGAAAGAAATATTATTATTATATATTTTTTGATGTTCCCAATCTCAGGTTTACATGTACAGTATTGATGTATTTGAGTATTTCCAGAATTGTTACTCTGGATATGCCCTAACAGTAGATGTAGTTACTCACATAAAATATATCTATATATATCTGTTTGACACACGAAAAAAAGCCTGAGGTTGGCTTTTTTTAATGGAAACCAGTATTTTACAATAAATTAATGAGCTTTTTTTTTTAAGCCAAATTAAGTCATTACTTTAGGGATCTGTAATTTTCTTGGTCACTTTGTCACAATATACTTCTTTAGGATACAAGCAGCCCCATTAAATTTGAAGCCCATAGCAGCATCGGCACACCCGCAAAGGCTGCAGGGATTGAAATTCGGCTGCGTTGCAGAGCTATAAATTAAACCATGACGCGAGTTATCGGCTAGAGATGCAAACCCGGAAACCATTTTTCACACATTGGATGTGCGGCCGTGAACATGATCAATTAGTCAAACCCAAAGTTATAGGGGTTAGAGGTTAGATTTCAAAGCCTTATGGGTTTCAATTATGAGTTTCGATCGGACCCGCATTCCAGAAATAATGCAATATTGATAACTCAGTAAATATGATATTCTAGTCCATGCAAGTTCCATTATATGTATTAACACAAATTAAACAGAAAATAAAGTATTTTATATTACAGATTAGTGAGCTTGAGAATGTTGTGCCATTAAGTTTAGTACCTAACATAACTTTCCCTTTAATTAAGGGTACAGTAGTGTGTGTATATTTGCATTTACAGAGCTACAGATAGCACCAGCTGTCTTTTTGGCTCCATTTGCGGGGTAAAACGCATGTGGATTCGTAGCAACTTTATATCGATTTTCGAACGTAACAGTTACGGGCTTGAAAGATCAAAGGATTTAATAGCAGTAAATCTAGCGGGCTACGTTATGGGCTACTTTTTTACATGTTGAGGGAATTTAATAGGGCTGATTGTGTTTTAGAAGCCATTATGATCAGTATCAATGTTAACACTCTGTAATAGGTTCCCCTTTTTGTTGGTTCTAATTAAGCCAATAATTATATAGTGTGTATTTTAAAAATTCATAACACAGGTTATATTTTATTTCGATTGGAGGATACAATTCATTTGTTTTAGTTTATACTTAAGCCAATGAGTGCTCAATAATCCTATACGTTTTTTTTGATTGGGCAGTAAATTATGCCGTCAGTAAGGAGTCCCCCCTGGTGGAGCTCTCGCTATTGGCGATTTCTCTAACCGGCAGCAACCTCCAGTGTCCATTGCTATCTACTGCTAAACCCTTTGGGTCTTCCATGTGATGGGCGCCATTAAACTGCCCCTCTCTATCTTAAATCTTTAACTTCAAATTGGCCGCTGGAGTTACAGAGTTATCAAAGTATTTTAATCGCTATGGAAATATGCCCATGTCTACGTTGATGACCTGGTGCGCATGTCACATTTCAAATGGCTTTTTCAAGGGAGGGGTTCCACAGATAAATTAGGAGCCTTTTTAAATGTATATAGCCATGATGTTTTGATTTCTAACCCTATCAAACTAAAACATTTTCATTGTGTTTTTAGCTATTTAAATCATCAGTTAAAGCTAAAAACGTTTGCAGGCGATTTAATGAATGATGTTCAGCGACTGGAAACTCTACAAACTCTATTTAATTGATTTGATACATTTTTGTTGGGAGAAACAAGTTTTTATTCTACCAAAAATATTTATATATTTGTAATGAAATTTAGAATACATTGATCACGGTTTGTGTTATTATTGTATGTGATACCCGTGTGAGTAGATATCCTAGTTTACATGTAACATGATTTGGATTAAATTCTACAACATATGAAATATATACTGTGGTTTAACAATTTATATATGTATATTTTAGAGTTTTGTTTTCATAAGTCTCAATTGTAACCTCAATATTCTTCTGTATTTGATATGTACAGTAATTATAATTTATAATGCAATATATGATCAAAGATAATATGTATTTATAGTTTATATAAGTACATATATATACAATTAACAAGTCTTAACCTTTATCATTTTAAAGTGCATAAAATGAGATATACTTTGGTGTATTAATATATAATTATAATTATAATATTGTATGTTCTTCCTCAGGTCAGCTATGGAGCAATGGATCCAATGTACAATGACAGGCTCCAGTTTCCATTCTTCTTTCGCACTGTCCCAGATGAGCGTTCCCAGCAAGGGGCTATCATAAAAATTCTACAACACTTTGGTTGGACCTGGGTGGGAATCCTGGCCTCAGATGATGATACTTGTCAAAGGGAAAGTGAAGAACTCAAGGAGAAGATTAACACTTGGGGTTGTGTGGCATATTTGAGAAGATTTCATCGTATGAAAGCTTTTATAAAAGATGATATTTATGATACTTTAAGAGTCATGAAATCTTCTACAGCCAATGTCGTTATAGTATACATGTCTTTAGATTACATTGAAGACTTTATCAGTATTATTTATATGATAAAGGATACTGCATTTGTTTGGATTATCACGTACACGCATTTTGTTTCCCTTCACAGACATGATATAAAAGAAAAACTGAATGGATCTTTGGTACTTTCCACTAGAAATAAAAATGTACCTGGATTTAAAGAATTTCTTTACAGTATAAAACCTCAAACATTTCCAATTAATTACCGATTTAGATATTTTTGGCAGGCCATATGTTCCTGTTCTATTTCTAGTAATTCTACAGTTTTTATGGATATCCAATATAAATTACCTCCCTGTAATGGAAATGAATCTGTGGAAATGTCCGTAATTAATGACCCGCGCTATCTTGGGATGACTTACAGCATTTATACAGCGGTCTATGCAGTGGCTCATGCTTTACACGCCATGCTCTCTGACAATTCAGACCAAAATAAGAACAATTATAAACCATGGCAGGTACATTGTATGCCCTGCGAAATAAATAAATAAACTGCACCTTGAATGGGGTATCATTTTCAAATAGGTTAAAAGTGAATGAAAGTGAGGATAAGGTAAAACACAAATGAGAGTATTTATCAGCGAGGCTTAAAAGTAGAGTTAAATATCCCCATTTCATGGTTTCTAAAGTACTTAGGCGTCCATTCAATGGCTTCCATAGGGACAGCTGGGATTCCCCCTTAATAACTACTACCACTGTGAGATCAGGTATACCCAAACTAAACTATAACCATAGGGGACAACCTATGGACCCCCATGTTAATCTAAAGTACAACAGTGGGGACCCTATGGATTCCCATGGTACTTAATGTTAACCGCTATACCATGGGGGTCTTAGGCATATTAAGCTATGGCCATGGAGTCCCCCTGTGGCATCTAATATTTAACCCTATACATTGGTGGTTCCAATTGACCTCCATAGTATACAAAACACAACTAATATTAACCGCTATATCAATGTGTTCTCTCTTTTTTTTATTAACAAAAAAGATTATACAATTTATACAAAAAATTCACATCTTTAATTTAACAACTTCTTCATAATTTTTATCAGTACATTCACATATAAAATTATCTTTGTTTGCACATACATACCTCAAGCACACAACTCTTACATATTCATTACAAAAGGTTGTAAAAGGATAATTCAAAGCTTAATAGAGATATTTCAACTGTCTTATGAGATCATCTGTTCCTTTTTAAATTTCCTTTATTTAATTGCATCCCAAATTTCATATTTACATTTATCAATAGGTATCAGATTAATGGTCTCAAATAGTTTTTCTAATTCCCTGTTGTACTTTATTTTGTATATTGTTTCCCTCCAACAGGGTGGATCCTTTTGTTTCCATCTGGCAACTATTGCTGATTTAACCACCATGCACATCTGAATAATAAACGCCATTTCTTAGAAACGGCAAAAAATTATATTTCTTATTTATTTGTTTCCCTAGTAGTCCTCCAAAAAGATCAAAACCCTTAAATCTCCTTCTAGGGTGGCACTTTGTTCAATTTGGTAACATTCCTTCCCTGTTTGTGATTCCAACCATTTCAGAGAATGCAATAACATAGTCGCTTTGTGATAAAGATTAAGAACTGGCTATGATATCCCTCCATTGCTAAACTGCCTAGCCATAATTAATCTTTTCAATCTTAAGTGTTTGCTAGAATTCATGAATTTGTCAAAATTTGAAGTTTCGTAATCCAAAATGATGGAAATGTAATAGGTTTGCATCGAAATACGTAATTAATTCTAGGCAAAACTATCATTTTAATGCTAGCAATTCTGCCAGAAAAAGGTATACGCAAATCTTTCCACCCTTCTATCACTTCCTGACATTTTTTATACTTTTTTTTACATTTAATTGCAATCATTTTGCGTATATCTTCATCAAAACTGATACCCAAATGTTTAAATTAATTAGAATGCCATTTAAATGTATACTTTGCTGTTAAATCCCTTTTTTCTTCCTCAAAAATGTTAATTGTATTTCTGATTTTTGCGAATTCAGCTTATAATTTTAAATGCAGCCATACTCCTTAATTAATTTGAATGCCTGAGGTAGAGATTCATTGGGCTGTGTAAGAGTCAATACTTCATGTACTCTCACCCTATACAAGAATAGGGTTGGGAGCACCTACACTTTTAGAGTAATCAACTAAGTTCATCAACTCCCGTACATTATCAGAACCCTGTCTACCAGAGTTAAAACCAGATTGATCAATTGAAGTTATCAATTTATTGATTATGCCATCCATTCTAATCGCTAAGATTTTAGAATACAGTTTTCAAATCCATTAACTATATAGGTCTATAGTTGCCGCAAAGTTGTAAATCCTGATTATGTTTTAGAATCATGATTATGATTGCTTTTTGCATTTCTGCTGAAATTTTGCCTTCATCATTAATTTTGTTGAATAGTTCTTTCAAGTACTTGATCAAAACAGGGTAAAATTTCTTGTGAAATAAATTAATGTAGTCATCTGGCCCCTGTGTTGTATACGGTTTTACATATAATTTCTAGTTCCGTTATAGGTTTGTTCAACTCTTCTAATTCAGCCTCTGAGATTTTTGGCAACTTGTATTTATTTAAAAATACTGGCAATGTCTTGAACCTTGGTATTCCATCTACCCTCACTCATCAACCCTTCAATTCTGGTCACCTGATTTTTTTTTTTTTTTATTTTATTCGCTTTAATCTTACTTGTTTTCTTATTGTAATGAAAATATTTCTGTTGCATCAGCCAAATCGCTCTATCGGAAAGTAATTGAGTAATTTTATTTATTTGATTTTGGATTTTTGTAATTTCTCTACCATCTGGATTGACCCTATTCTTTTCCTCGAAATTAAGTAACTGAACCAGCAAATTAAGTAACGGTTTGCATCTGTTTTTTTTTCAATTTGATTTAAATACCTCTAGTGATAGCCTTTTGAGTTGTCCAAACGTATTTCTAGATGTGACTGAATTTTTATTTAATTCAAAGAATGTCTCAATTTTCTCTTTAAGATGTGTTTTCCTATCTGCATTATCAATTACTGCATCATCTAGTTTCCATGAAGGTCTTATTCTTTTCTCTCCCTCTAGTTTAATATCCAGAGTTATATATGCCTGAACAGATATTGTAATAGGGCCTATTTCAGCATATCCAACTTTATTCATGGATGATCTATCGACTACAAAATGGTCAATCCTAGAGTACATGTTATGAATAGGCGAAAAGTAAGAGTAATCTCTTTGTTGGGGGTGTAAAATCCTCCAGGCAGCATACATATTATTTCCAATTATCATATTTGCAAATTGTTGGGAATTTCTTTGCAGGTTAATTATTTTTTTAATAGCTCTCTGGGCTTTCCTGGCAATTTCAGGGTTTACTACCTTGTTGAAATCGCCTCCCATTATTAGTGATCCCAATGCTTATTTATTCTTTTTTTTTTTTATCGTTTTTATAAATTGGAATTTTTTTCGTTGGAAGAATATAAATTCATCAGAGTAAATTTCTGATTATTAATTTCTCCTACCCATAAAATAAATCTTCCGTTGGGATCCACTTCTACTCATTTCTCTTTTATTCCTTCCCTGTTTGTGATTCCAACCATTTCAGAGAATGCAATAAAATAGTCGCTTTGTGATAAAGATTAAGAACTGGCTATGATATCCCTCCATTGCTAAACTGCCTAGCCATAATTAATCTTTTCAATCTTATGTGTTTGCTAGAATTCATGAATTTGTCAAAATTTGAAATTTCGTAATCCAAAATTACTGCATCATCTAGTTTCCATGAAGGTCTTATTCTTTTCTCTCCCTCTAGTTTAATATCCAGAGTTATATATGCCTGAACAGATATTGTAATAGGGCCTAATTCAGCATATCCAACTTTATTCATGGTTGATCTATCGACTACAAAATGGTCAATCCTAGAGTACATGTTATGAATAGGCGAAAAGTAAGAGTAATCTCTTTGTTGGGGGTGTAAAATCCTCCAGGCATCATACATATTATTTCCAATTATCATATTTGCAAATTGTTGGGAATTTCTTTGCAGGTTAATTATTTTTTTAATAGCTCTCTGGGCTTTCCTGGCAATTTCAGGGTTTACTACCTTGTTGAAATCACCTCCCATTATTAGTGATCCCAATGCTTATTTATTCTTTTTTTTTTTTTAATCTTTTTAATAAATTGGAATTGTTTCTCGTTGGGAGAATATAAATTCATCAGAGTAAATTTCTGATTATTAATTTCTCCTACCCATAAAATAAATCTTCCGTTGGGATCCACTTCTACTCATTTCTCTTTTATTGTCAAGTTTTTACTGAATAGTATAGAAACACCTGTAGAGTTTTTTTTATAGGTTGAGTTGTAACTGATAGTATTTTCTCCTTGTCCGAAATTTGGCATTTTATTTGTAATTTATTTGTATTATTTGTCTTTATAACCTCAGTGGGTTTCTTGGAAAACAATTTTATTAGTCTCAATATAGAGCTTCTCTTGCTAGGAGAGTTCAGCCCCCTTACATTAAGACTAAAACATTTAAGTGAATTAACCATGTAATCTTGTCCTAATTAGATCATCTTTAGAATACCTTGCATTACTGATATCATAGTTTTCAATACTTCTATTTATTACACATATCATTGATATTCTCAAATAATTTTCCTTGCCTTCAAATTTCATACATTTACTTATCATTACATTCTTTCCATTCATACTTGCATGCATACTCCTGGCTGATTTCCATCTCATTAATAGTACCTTTTGTTAGGCTATACGCCGATATTAGGAATGTACGGCTAGGTTTTCTCAAAGATGGCGTTTTTCTCCTAACTTTCTTACCCTTTATCTTTTGGCCCTTTCTTGGTTTAATGATCTTAAAAAAAACAAGTTCTTTATCCAATCTTTACCTTAACATATTATGTTTAAACTAATTGCTTCTGTAATCCTTGTAAAGTGCCTTGTGCATTTTTATTCAAGCTTCTATGCTAATCCATTGACTTCTGCTTGTGATTTCTCTATTTTTACCTTTTCTGTGTAATTTGTAATAATTCTATATTTCTTAATTAACTTTTGAAGTCTGTGCAATTTTTAATCTTACTAAATTTATACTTAATGCTGTATTTCCTCATTGTGTAATGCAGCTGTAATCAGCTACAGTGCAGTAATTTATTACTATAAATGCTTAACTTTATTAGCTGCTAATAATCACATTATTTTTGCAATTCAATCTTAACTTCATCTTTCTAAACGACTTGTGAAAATCTTCTCTTAATACCTTCTATAAAACCCTTTATCATTTCTCTAATACATAATGTGAAGTTCTGTTTTCCTGACCAGGGGACTCTTGGACCCTGTAGCCATTTTGTATATAGGACATGTAATTCCCATGCTTGTCCACACGATGTCACTGCAGGATGTTAGGGTAATTACAGGCCCTTTGTCTATGTTGCCGCTCTGAGGCCATGGGGTCCCTCCCTTCCCCCACCTCCAAGGTGGGCAAGCTATGATTGGGTGATGCTAATCTGGGTGGGGAATTTGAATGTGTTCAGCCCAGGAAAACCTTTGTCTGAGGTCAGTTGTTGTTTAGAAATGCATTAAGAGGGTCCATATCAATCCATGCTTCTAATATACATAGACTATGGTGTATTTCTTTAAGAAGGTCTTATATGACTGCTGGTCACCCAGAGGCCCATTCCTTCAACGAAGATTGCCAGCATATAAAGGGCAATTCCTGTATCTAAAAGGCAGGAAGAGTTGGAGCCTTTCTTGGGCTGTAAGGGTCAAATTTTGTACTGGTTTACTGTTCGTATCCATTGCAATTTTCCAACTTTGTAGGAGATCCTCTCCTTCTTTAAGTGTGTTAATTTTTTGCCACTGAGTTTCTATTAATATTAAAAGACCCACCTGGAATGTCCATTTGTAAATAAGGTTTTCTTGTCTCAAGGATTGGGTAATAGTCACAAATTCTCTTTCATAGGGAGCTTCGAAATGTCTTAATTTGTAACTAGCTCTTATTATAGCTTATTTTGTTGGAAGATAATGAAACTTCACAATTACATCTCTAGATCTTTTTATATCAAGATGTGATGGTTTAAAGATTCTGTGAAAGACTTCCATTCTAGTTTCTCCTTGTGATAAAGTAGGATCCAAGGAAAGAAATAAATTGCTTAAGTATATTTTAAATCTTTATTTAAGATCTGTTCAGAAATTCCACTGATCCTAAGATTACCCCTATTGCATCTGTCTTCCAGGTTAACCATTTTGATATTTCATTAGTTCACTTTATTTTCAAATTTTGTTGCATGTTTTACTAACAGATTATGGTCCATTACCAGCTTCTCAAATTTCATGTCAAGATCCGATGTTTTACAAGTGATTTCTTTAATGGCCAACGCATTTTGCATGATTTTATTCTTTAACTCCACCATTAAATTAACTTGAAAATCCTGTAATATTTCTTTCATTTTTGTGGGTTCTCAATGAACCATCATGGTATATTAAAATGTGACCATGGAAGTCCTCATGACCCCACATGGCACAATAAATTAACCCCAAACTGTGACCATGAGTGTTCTTATGGGCACCTAATTGAAATACTGGATTATGATTGGCTGAAATATTATTGACACATATATCAGAATTAACTAGTAAGAACTGCACTGATAGAACTGTTTATGTCCAGAATATATAAAGTGTAAAAGAAGAAATGATCCTAAATAAATCCGTATTGCAGCACTATGTAAAGACTGATCACTAATGTGCTTCACCAAACAAACGTCACCAGTTTTATATTATAGCTGAAAGAAATGTTATAATGTGCAGAGCTATGAGGTAAGTAGGGACATGTCTATTATGTATACCTATTATGTATACCATATGCATAAAAATACATGTATACTGCTGTCATGGCAGCGTGTCATGTTATCCTATTAATTAGCTCATCCTAATTTGATATAACCACAAGCAGTTTGGATTATGTCCTAACCCCAGATTTGGTTCTATAATTAATATTTAGCAGAGTAAGTGGGACAACATCTTTATTGTGTTTTTAAAAATACTTAATGTAACAGAGTTGGAACACGAATCCAATATCTCCGCCGGTATACCGTAAAATATCCAAGAAGCACTACAGTCTCACCATTCCCGACCTCCCATATTGGACGACACACAATTTGGGAGTCAAATGAATACTGACCTTATTTTGTTGTGCAGAAATATTTATACACATCTCTTCCCACAGGCAATACACATGCCCATATTTGGCCACACAATACACATAAAGAGAACAATAGGTGTGGTCACACCTCCCCGAGGCTACCTGGCAACTTTGATACAATCAGACATTGATTCAATTACACTTCTTTGTTCTTATATCTGATGATGAAAACACTTTATACAATAGACTTCCTTATCTTATGAGGAATCTCTGTAATAGGATTATCTATTATGCCAAGGTCTGCAATAGTCTGGGCTAATATTCTGCAGAGTGTAAACCCACATACATACAGTATAACAGTAGGATCATATTTTAACCAAGAATTAAATAACCATAAAACAGGGTAAAACAGTAATGGGTTCCGTTACACTTAAATATTTCAGTATTTTAGATTATACTATAACAATGTCTGTGGGCATTATTCATACCCCAGGCTCACTAAAGGACCAGTGTAATTTGGGAAAAACTTCACATATTTGTGTAACAGAATGACAACATTAGCAGCTTTAATATATATGTTTATCTGACTCATGTCATGGGGGACTCCATCTAATACCGGTTACTTATAGGGGAGGTTATCTGATGGGGCTTACTCTTCCATTGAGTTCTATGGCCATATCTGAAGACATGAAATGTTATTCTTCCTGTGTGAACTTGTTTTGTTTGTTGATTCCAGTTATTATTTATCCAGCATCATGTCCTTGTTATGTTAACCAATAGTACACAATATTCTGAGTGTATTTAGTAAATAATATAAATGTCTTCACTCCAGCTAAGACGTTATCTTCAGAACATTCACTTTTCTCTCTCTTCTGATGAGATCTTCTTTGATGACAATGGGAATTCTCCTGGATCCTTTGACATTATGAATCTGGTTGTTTCCGAACGTTATACTATGACAGAGGAAATCATTGGAAGCTACAACCCCTCAGCTCCTGATAACCAGACGTTTGTCTTTAATACAAGTGAATTCCGGTGGCACCACAAGTACACAAAGGTAATAATACTCAGTGTATCAGGCAGAGCTTTATATTCATTTTATATAAAGCCTCTGACATTATCATTTTCTATCCATGCAACCCTGATTGTTCTTGAGGATAAATGCTGTTAGTTATGCACAGTGACTTTTTCTGTTATTTTGTCCTATTTGTTGTTTGCTTCACAATTAAAAAAAAATAAAACATCTTCAAAGTTGTGGGCATGTTCTGTAAATTAAATGATGCAAATCCTCAAACAATCCATGTTAATTGTGAGGCAACAAAACATGAAAAATGCCAAAGGGGGGTGAATACTTTTGCAAGGCTCTGTATTTTGTCCATTCGGGTCAATAGAGAAACACAAAATACATCATGGCTGAGCTAAGTAAGAAGAAGGATGAAGAATAATGCTGAACCCATCTGTAGAATGACTCATACGATGGAGGCTCATTACATAGAGCAGCAATCAGAGGGATCCAAACACATGTGAACCTCACATGACCTAGTATTCTGATTTAAAGTCTAAAACTGTAAACCCTGATTTTGTATGTAACACTTCCGAGTGGCCGATCATCGGAAGGATGCCAAAGTTAACCAAGCCCGCATTGCCGATCCTGTCACAGCCCAAATAACCAATAGGAACTGAAGAACGCTAATGAAAGCCACAAGAAAGGACTTTAAAAGCTACTGGAAACCGTAAGTCCTTGACTGTGCTGCAGCTGAGAAAGACTACACACAGGTCTAGGCGTTGGTGGGTTTCTGAGTTTTGGAGAGTGAGAGAGAGACCGAGAGAGAGAGAGAGAGAGAGAGAGATGGAGCGGTTTTGTTTTCCATTTGGACTACTAAGAAATATTGACACTTAATTTACAACAAATTACTGATATCACATAATTTACACATATAAATTAATACGTATACATAGCTAAACACCCCCTTCCACCCACCTATCCCCCATACCCATATTATATTACAAATAATACACAAATTCTTGTTTTAACTCATATAGATGTACATATTATATTGATTTATCCTTATATTTCATTTTTAATTACTAGGGTAGAGGAGGAGAGGAGAGTGGGGAGAACACTGGAGGTGAGTAGTAGAGAGGGGGAGTGAGGAAAACACTGCAGGAGAGGAGGAAAGTGAGGAGAAGTGGACATCCGTGGTAGACAGGAGGAAAGGTATGGGTATGGAGGGAGCAAGACATGGAGGCAGGTCATGGAGGTGAGGTAGAGGAGTAGAATGTGCCACACACGAAGAAAAGGGGCAGAGGGTCAAGGGCCTGATCCCGGGGAGGGGTAGGGGCGGTAGTGGGGAGGAGTATAGGGAGGCCAGGAACCCCAGGCACAGTTGCGAGGGCAAGAGGCTGTGGCAAAGTACAGGGCCCCCAATTAAATCCGTGCCCGGTATAGCATCATACATGGGGGGAGGGAAGTGAGACCTAGCCACAAGACACTTGTCTGGAGTGAGGTTGCTCCAGCTGTTGCTGAATTGGGGTATGCCAACAGGCATGTGAAGTCTGTCAAGCAAGGATATGGTGACAGCTGGGTCAAGGTGAAGAGGAAGATGGCAGAGGAGGGATAGAGGGGACAGTTGATTGGCCCACCCCCAAACCAAAAGCAGGTAATCGTTTTCCTGGGGACAGCAGGAACCTGACCCTCAAGATGATGCCTAGGATGGTGGATTGGACACCTACCTGTAACTCTGCATTCTGGGCCTCTCCTGCTGCCCTTTACTTGCTCTGACTGCTCTCACTAATAGTGCCCCTTCATCATGCAGATGTATGCCTCTGCCTGTGGTCTGGAGGTTGAAGGGATGAGCAGGGGTTCAGGCTCCCCAGTACCCACCTCAGCTGGAATCTTATGCCCTGGGAGATAGTCTTTGCTGTGGTGGAGAAAGAGTGACTAGTGGTGGGCCCTCAAGGAGCTCCAGATTTACTGTATTGAAAATAATTTATGATGGTCACTGACTACAACCCCTTGTGTTGGCTGTTCCAACTATCACAGTATCTTACCTACCGCTGCTGTGCTCAGATCCTAACTGGGGGTAGCTGATAGCTGGGGCCTCAGACGCCTTGGCACCTAGCTGGAGCAATAGACATCTGGCACTGAGCTCTTGGTGGAAGTCCTAACTCATGTGGGGTTCAATTAAGGTATTTCAAAGGGTGTAGATACTGATTTTTTTGCTATTTTTTTTATGTTGCGTTTGTAAGAATAGTATAAAAAGAGGTGAACTGACCAATAAATATGTGCTCTGTTTGGCACACCTATGCATGGTGTGTTTTATTTGGAGGAAAGCCATTCTGGTATCACAACCTCCTCTTCGTTAGGCTAGAAAAAGACAAGGAGATCAATACTACCATCAGATTGTATAGGTACTGTACCCCGCACACAGGGCTGCTCAATGGGATTCTAGAAGTCGCAGATTCTCAGGTCAAGTATCCGATTCCAAAACAAGTTGCACAAATGTATTTAATGTAATAAAATATTACTGGGTTGTGACAATTATTATTAAAATTCTTAATAAATTAAGGGGATCAGCATGGTTTGTTGCGGTCCATGAGGTCACAGAAAGTCGGACACGACTTAACAAAACAAACAAATGGATAGACCATCATAAATTCATATTATATAATCTCCGACAGGGAATCTAGAAAGAAATAAAAGTTTGAAATGTTCTTATAGCTACAAGGATGCACACGTAATAAATGGGAAAGTAATATTAGTAAAGACATTTTAAATTATTTAAATCTTATTGGTATATGGCCCACATTAAATCCACTAAAGAAAGAGTTTACTTATTACTCTAAAACATATAAAACTTTATCACAGAATGATTGTTTTTTTTTCATCAAATTAATAGATAGGATTGAAAAATCACATATTGGAAATATAGTTTTGTCAGATCATGCACCAGTAATGTTCAATATTAAAATTTCACAAATGAAGCATAGGGTTGGAAAGTGGAGATTTCCTAATGCTTTACTGAAAGACCCAGAATTTTTGAATTATATCAAGGAAAAATTGAAATAATTTTATAATCACAATCAAGCACAAATACAGCCTCATTAAATTAGACACTGTTGTTCCCTCAGCCCTCGATCGAGAACCCCGCTGCATTTAAAATATTAAAAATTAAAATAACCACAGTCACTCATGGGGCTCTATACAGAGCTCCATGAGCCTCTAATGACCCCTATAACTCATAGGGCTTCATACAGAGCACCATGAACCCATAGTTAACCCATTAGTCTCATTAGGGCCTATACAGACGCTTATGTGACACTAATTAACCCCATTAGGCCAACAGGGGTCTATATAGACCCCAATAGGACACTCCAGGACAGTCATAACACAAAGTCTAAGCACTACACCATACCATGAACCCTAACTATAACCCATTAACCCCTTAATCCTAACTATATCCTGTTAACCCTATCTGGACCCAATAACCCTAATTGGGCCTATCTAACCTGAACGCGGCCTATTTGACCCCACTATTAATCCCCCCTCTACCCTGTTAAACCCTACACTAACTACATACCACCCTAATAAAATCCATATTACCCAGCTAATTACAGAGAACCCCCCCACCCCCCACCTAATTACAGAAAATAATAAAGCCTAGAATTACAGAAAATAAAAAAGGACATTACAGAAAATAAAAAAAGGACATTACCCAAAATAAAAAAGGACATTACCAGAATAAAGAAAACCTACATTACCAAAATTAAAAAACCTAAGTTACCAAAATTTAAAAAAGAACTACACACCTGAAAAGAAAATACATGTACAAATAAAAAATAACATTACATCAATAAATACAATACAGTTCAAATATACCCCTAAATACATATTATTAACCCCTAACTACAATACATTACACTACCTACAATACATTGACCCTAACTACAATCAATTAACCCTATCTAAATACATTAACCCTATCTGCAATCAATTTGCCCTCTCTACTATACATTAACCGTATCTAAAATACACTAACCCTAACTGCAATCAACATTAACCCCTAAATACAATACATAAGCCCCCTAACTAAAAACATTAACCCCTAACTACAATCAATCTAACCCCTAACTAAATACATTACAAAAACCCTAAATCTAACCTAAAATAGAATAATAAAGCCAATTTACCTTGCCAGATGTCCCTTCAGCAGATCAGCCACCCCTAGGATTTATTAAAGTTATTAAAATAATGTATTCATCTCCCACTGTATCACTACTTATTAATGGATTTAGATCAAAAAAGTTCGGACTATATAGAAGGCACGAGACAAGGCTGCCCCTATGTTCGCTGCTATTTATTTAGCAATTGAACCACTTGCTTATAAATTAAGGAGAATCTTACAAGGTATTTCTATTGGAAATAGCTAAATCAAATTGGCTCAATAGGCTGATAATTTATTACTATTTGTCAACAAGCCTTTAGACAATATACCTAGAATACTGAAAATTCTGAAAGAATATCTTCTCTCTCAGAATATAATATTAATATAGGAAATCTGAAGTATTATGGTTTTCAGGAACAAGATATATAAATAAATGTAGATTTAAAATTTTAAAAGATTCTATAAGATATTTTGGTATACAATTGGCCCCTACTGTTAAAAAAATATATTAATTTATTACAAATGTTGTCTGAATATAATAGAGAAAGATCTGACATTATGGAAACATCTCCCCTTAACTCTTTTAGGGGGGATTAATATAATTAAAATGGTAATTTATCCTATAATTTTGTTTCTCTCGCAAAACTTCCCCTATTAAATCAAAAAAAGAGGACATTCTAAAACTACATAAATTGTTAAAAAACTTTATCTGAAATCAAAAGAAAGCACAAATAAGTTTGGGGAAGCTATGGGAGACAAATGATAGAGGAAAACAAACATTTTAAAATTTACCAAATATAGAATGGGCTAATTGGTCAATCTTGTTTAAAATGACAATGGAATGTTTAATTAAAGTAAAAAAGTTTAGTGATTGGGAATGTTCACTAAAAACGAATGAAAAAGTGACATATCTTTTGCATAATACGAAATCAGAAATTCCAAAGGAAATTAGTATTATATTTTAATGTATCTAATGATAGAAATTTGGAGATAATTAGATCTGCAATAATCACATATCAAATGCAACTTAAAAATAATCCTGCAAATAATTAAGTTTAGTCGATCTTAAAAGGAACAGATTTGATCTGGGTAATAATACTCTCAACTGAAGTTCCAGGCTTATTAAAAGCTTAGAAAGAATCCAAACTGAATTTAATATACAAAGAGAACAATAGTAAACCTATTTTAAAATAAAGAGTTATATAAATAAGCTTAGATGGGAAAATCCCATTTTTTTGGGAGGGTAATAGAGCTGGAAGGATCATTCAGGAATACCATAAAGGTAAAAGAGCCGTGTGCTATTTATATATATAGAATAATTTAAGATTATTATTGGCCAAAAAATAAAACAGAGAACATTTATAAATGGACTAAATTATTTTCAGATATTGAGAATGAAGACAATATATTTTGAATCATTTGCAGAGTTAGAAAATATGTTTGATCAGCTTATATGTTTGATCAGCAATTTAAGATAATTCACCAAGGTTATTACCTTCCTAAACTTTCGTAATAGGAAAAATTAAGGAGAATCAATGTATATAATCTAAAATGTAGAATCCAAATGATATACATCTACTTTGACAATGTAATAGAATCAACAGATTTTGGAGAAAGGTTTAAATCTGGATGAAAAGATCTAGATATCTCCTCGAGTGGTGCTCTTTGGAGGTATAAAAGATAAGACATGTAAGGAATGGAGATTTGTGAAAACTCTCATTTTTATAGCCAAGAAACTTATAATGCAAAATTGGAGAATTAAGAGAGTTCCATTAATCCTAGAATTAAAACAAGCATTGCTTAAACAAATGATTTCTGATCAATTTGATAGACTTGGAAATCTTGACAAGAGGATGAAATCATTTTAATTAATATGGTGTAATTATTATGAAAAAAATAGAAAACAAAGATTACTTTTGTTTGAATCCAAGCTTATTTATGTTGGATGTTAAAATTCAAGTTCATAAAAAGCTAATAGAAACATTACAGTTATGGCCGTTGAGAGATTTTTGGGTGTAGGCAGGGTAGGTGGGAGGGCATGTTAGATAAGTTCAGGCAGGAGCGTTGTGGTGTGTGAGGCTCTAGGTCTGGAGGTAAAATAAACTAAGGTGAATAGAAGGAGAGAAGATGTAATTTGGTCAGAGCTTCTGCTCGGATGGAAGTTATGAGGCCCAGTGTCACTGGCTGAGCCTCTGCGGAAGTGACTGTTTCAGTTCTGATGGTGAAAAATGTCAGTTTGCGAATGAGTAGATAATTTTTCAATTTGATCAAGAAATGAGTGATTATTATTGAGGTAGTGACTCTGTATAGAATGATATCTGGTTCACAATTTGTAGATCTAGGCAAATGCATGATATAGAAAGTAAATGATGACAAATACAGACCTGAGCTAACTTATTATCCTCTCTACTCTGAGCTCATCTAGATATCATTGCTTATTTAGCTTCAATCTAATTATAACCTTGATTTAATGAAGGCTGTTACAATTTAAACCACTTTGAGATATCAATAAATCTCTGTTTTGTTCCTTAGAAGAGGGAGCTGGTCCTTCAAGAATCTCTTTACCCTTGTTTCAGTTATTTTCAGTACCAAAATACCAACTCCACTCTCTGAAGATTGAATACTTTCTAGCCTTTCAATGCCTTTCTAGCTTTGCATATAAGCTCTTCTTACATGAGACAATAATATTATCAGTCTGAAACCTTATCATTCTGAGTTTTAGGCATTTTGGAGTCTTTTCATACACGAGAGTCTATACCAGACATTAGTGATTAGGGTAAAAAGCCATAACATAGCTCACTCCTTTTTAAATACCAAATAAAATGCAAGTTGAATTTACAGTTGGGTTATAGAGTTACAGTTTTAATAATGCAGCTTTAGAGAAAGATATGAATATATTTAATTTGAATATAGTTAATTTAATCTAAAGCACGTAGTTTATGTTTATAACTGTTCAATGCTATGAAATCCTCATGAATATTAGTAAGGGTTTGGTGATCTCGGTATCACAGATAATTATCTTTCATGTTTCAGAAAATCATACAGAATATTAATTTAGTGATATCACTACCATTATCATTTATTAGTTGTTTTTTTTATTTCAATTCAGAAAATATAAATAGTTTATTTTGATTTTATTTACTTTTATAATAATATACTCATGCACAATTAGAAAATCTCCAAATAATACTTTTTTCTTCTTACAATGGCAGTTTCCTGTCTCTAAATGCAGTGATACTTGTGAGCCTGGACACAGAAAGTCTAGTCGGGACGGAGAGCCGAGCTGCTGCTATGATTGTGTCCCATGTCTGGAGGGTGAGATCTCTAACAAAACAGGTGAAAGACTTGTATACAAGTCCTGAGTGATAGATTTTGTTTCTACCACATTTATCCCAGCTCTCACACAGCTTTCAACCTCTCCCTAAACAGTACATTTCCATCATCTTTTAAACATGCTATAAGTACACCCACTATTAGGAAACCATCATCTGCATATAACTAATGCCCTATCTCTATACTTCTCTTGGCTTCAAATCTACCTGAATGATGTGTCTACAACCACCTAACCCAATATATTCTCCCCACACCCAATCTGACCTCCTCCAATCTGTCTTCTGGCCCCAACACTCCACAATGACAGATCTCACAAAAGTCAATAAGCACTTGCTCACCACAAAGTCAGAAGGTCACGTCTCTATTATATTTATCTTGGATCTCTCTGCTTTAATCTTTCATGATACAGCTCTCATCTTATCTAGAATCAAATATTTAGTGTCTCCTCCTCTGGCCCCTTTTCCTCACAGCTCCCTCTGACTGTTGGCATATAGTGATGTCGCGAACATCAAATTTTCAGTTCGCGAACAGCAGACGCGAACTTCCATCAAATGTTCGCGAGCGGGCAAACCCGGCGAACCGCCATAGACTTCAATGGGCAGGCGAATTTCAAAACCCACAGGGACTCTTTCTGGCCACAAAAGTGATGGGAAAGTTGTTTCAAGGGGACTAACACCTGGACTGTGGCATGCCGGAGAGGGATCCATGGCAAAACTCCCACGGAAAATTACATAGTTGATTCAGAGTCTGGTTTTAAGCCATAAAGGGCATAAATCACCAAACATTCCTAAATTGTTTGGAATAACATGCTTTAAAACATAAGGTATGATGTTGTATCGATCAGGTAGTGTAAGGGTTACACCCGCTTCACAGTAACAGACCAATCTCCCCGTTTAATGCACCGCAAACAACCGCAAACAGTCCATTTGCACAACCGCAAACTCCCCATTTGCACAAGGTTGGATACCAAGCTAGCCATGTCCCGTTCCTTGTCCTCACTGATGTCATTGAAGGTCTCTTCCTCCACCCAGCCACCAAGGGTCCCCGAAAGGTGACAACAAGCCCCCTGGGACGCCTGCTGTGTTTGGTCTTCCACCTCCTCAAAGCCACCTTCCTCTTCTGACTCCTCTTCTTCAGACTCCTCTCTCTGCGTTGCCTCTGTCTGCGTTATTATAAGGTGTGTACTGTTAAGTAGTACTATTCCTATCGGTTTAATCCCTGTTACGTCCACTATTAGGGGACGTGTATATGGCATTGATTTTTGGAACAGGGAGATGTAAAAAGATGCTTGGTCCGACCTCCTACTTCAAATTTTGGGCACTGTGCGTGCAATCTAAGGTGCCACCAGATATGAGTGTCACTGTGCACTGGCAAAAGTTGGCAGAGTAGGCGCTGTAGGCCTCACACACACGCCTGTAGGCAGGCAACTGATATTCAATCGATTACAGTCAAAAAAGTGTTGTTTTATGTCACTGTACACTACGGTTGCACCAGATATGACGTATCACTGTGCACTGGCAAAAGTTGGCAGAGTAGATGCAATAGGCTTCACACACAAGCCTGTAGGCAGGCAACTGATATTCAATCGATTACAGTAAAAAAAAGGGTTCTTTTATTTCACTGTACACTCGGTTGCACCAGATATGACGTATCACTGTGCACTGTCAAAAGTTGGCAGAGTAGATGCAATAGGCTTCACACACATGCCTGTAGGCAGGCAATTGCTATTCAATCTATTACAGTAAAAAAAAGTGTTGTTTTATAACAATATAAGCTGTGAGCCTGACACAGGCAGGCAACTGAAATTAGATTACAGGAAAAAAATGGTTGTTTTCAATGTATGGTACACCACCAGGTATGAGTAGAGAAAATAAGCACAATATAAGCTGTTAGGTGTTAGCCTGTCACACACACACGCTGGCAGGCAGGCATATGCAATTAGATTACACAGAAAAAATATATAAATAAAATAAATGATGTTCTTGCCCTAAAAAGGGCTTTTTGGGTTGTTGTCTTTGCAGCAGATATCAGATGAGTGCTTCAGGTCTGTAATGGAAGCTAAATACACAGCCTGGCTATCTATTTCCCTATTAAATCTCCAGCAGCTACACTATCTGTCCTCTCACAACAAATGCAGCTTCAGAATGATTCTAAAATGTATGCTGTCCTTCAGATGGAAGGCTCTGGAAGGAAGTGTATGCTGCTGATTGGCTGGAATGTGTCTGCTGACTGTGAGGTGCAGGGTCAAAGTTTCCTCAATGATAAAGTATAGGGGGCGAACCGAAAAGCGCATGTGTTCGCCGTCCGCTGCGAACGCGAACATGCCAAAATCGTTGCAAATAGTCCTCGAGCGAACTGTCCGCGACATCTCTATTGGCATATCCTGATTTTCAGTCCTAGGTCTCCTCCTCTTCTCCATCTATAAGTCCTCCTTTGGTACTCTAATACAACCTTTTGATTTTAAAATCACTTACATTCAAATGACACTGAAATCCACCTCTCAGCAACAGATGTATTGCCCTCTCTTCTAGAATGTGTTGCCAACTGCTTCTCAAGCATATAATATTGGATCTTGACCCATCAACTCATATGCAACATGTCAAAGACTGATCTCCTAATCTTCCCACTCTCTACTACAACTTCAATTCCTCACATATCTCTCACTGTTGGCATTGCCATCAACATTCACACCTTCCAGGAGTATTATCTTGGGGCTCTATTGCACCCTGTTCTCTCTTTCATTCTTCACAATCTGACAAACAAAATCTTGTCTTTTTCACCTAAAAATATCTCTAACTGCTCACTATCTTACATAAGACACAACTAAAATTCTAATGCATTATCTCATTATATCTCACCTTGACTACTGCAGATCACTTCTTGCTGGCCTCCTTATTACCTGTCTGTCTCTACTCAAATATAAAATGAAAATCTCCACTAGACTCAATGTCATTTGGAGGGAATCCCTTCATATTTGATATTAAGCATTGCATGGCTAGTCAACAGGGATATATCCTTTATTGGTAAAGTGTCCATATTTAGATCCTACAAAATAATGTAGGCCATTGTTATGTGACATGTTTCCAGTTCAAACATTATTTGATTTTTTCATCCACTTTTTGTTATCAGATCAGATGGTTCACTTACTTTTGTAGCATTGCTTGGAGACCATCTGTAATGTTCTGCTTCAGAGCTAGCTGTAAGAACATTAACTAAAATCAGAGGGCAACTTTAACCCCTTACTTCATCCCTTCTTTGACATAATTTAAATATATATTGGCTATACATATGAATTAATAAGTCAGAGCACATCAACATAGTAGTCTTCCATAGCAACAACAGTTAAGTGAATGACAGGAACAATTGCAACATGGAGTTTATGTAGGCAAGTATTTTCCTCTCAAACATTGCCTATGTCATGCGCAGCCATCTAACCACATGGCCCAGGAGTATGTAATTATTTTCTTTTGTTTTTGTGAGCGAGACAGAGAGATGTTGTCAGTATGGTCATTTATTGTGTTTATCCATATTGGGATCCTCGTGTACATTGAGATTATTCGCTAGCATATTTATTGTGCTATGCACTCTATATAGCAGTCCCAATATGGCACATCACGCTTTACTTGTATTCAGTTTTTCACTGTATGAATGCAATATATATATTGTTTGCTATAGTGGCCTTTTTAGGTAATTGTTTGTTTTTTCCACTACCTTATGATTGTATTTGGTTGCTCTTGATATTACTGTCACCAGATATAGGTAACCACAGTCAGATTGTGGGGCATACCATAGCCCTTGAGTTAGGAAGTATCAATTTGAGACCTAGGGTCTGTGGTTCATATTATTATTTGTTAGCTATGGAGGTTGTTGTGACTGGATTCATTTATTAAGAGCCACCCATGTATATATATTTGGCTCTATTACCTCATCTCTAAGGACTTATTATATACCATGAGGCAGAATATGTGCCATATATCAGTGATCTAGATATGTGTCACCCACACAATAGACGTACTGTCAGGAGATCTACATAGTGTACACCATCTACTACTTACCAGACAGTGGTTGTGTTTTTTAAGCACCATATTTTCTATTTATAGTTATCAATAAAGGTTTCTGTTTATTTTATTTTATGGTCGAATGCTAATTTAGTGCTAATCACTGGGACCACAAAAAGGTCTATTTTGCTTTATTTTTTGTGGACACTATCTCCATAATGTGCATGACTTATGATATTACAAAATATGTTCTTTGACAACTTCCTAAAAATATAAGGTTATCAAAACATTACAAGGATATGATGCAAACATAAAAACAATTGTATGATATATGTGTTAAACCTGTACAAATCTCCATCTAACAAGCTGACCAATTATAATATTTCACATTGACAGACATGGATAATTGCATTATTTGCCCTGAAGATCAGTGGTCCAATGATGGAAGAGACAGATGTATCCCAAGAATAATAGAGCTCCTGAAGTATGGAGACACATTAGGTGCAACCCTGGCCTGTGCATCTATTGTATTTAGTGTAATGACAGCTGTAGTGCTGGGACTGTTTGTATTACACCAGAACACACCTGTGGTCAGAGCCAATAACAGACATCTCAGCTACATCCTCCTCGTGTCCCTCATGATGTCCTTCCTCTGCTCCTTGTTATTCATTGGACAACCTGGAAAAATGACCTGCCAACTGCGTCAAACTGGATTTGGGATTATTTTTGCAGTTGCCATCTCTTCTGTCCTTGCAAAAACTATCACTGTTGTCATTGCCTTCAAAGCAACAAAGCCAGGTAGCAAATTAATACAATTTGTGGGGAGCAGAGTGTCCATATATCTGGTCCTTGTCTCCACCCTAGTACAGGTTGCTGTATGTATTGTGTGGCTGGTACATTCCCCTCCGTACCCAGACTATGACACTAAATCTGTCACTGGTAAAATGATATTACTGTGTAATGAGGGCTCGGTCACTGCATTCTATATTGTGATTGGTTACATTGGATTCTTATCTGCTCTGAGTTTCCTTGTTGCTTTCCTTGTAAGGAAGGTACCAGACACTTACAATGAGGCTCAGCTGATCACCTTCAGCATGCTAGTGTTCTGCAGTGTCTGGATCTCCTTCATCCCGGCCTATCTGAGCACTAAGGGCAAATACACAGTGGCTGTGGAGATATTTGCCATCTTGGCATCAAGTGCAGGTTTATTGGGCTGTATATTCTTCCCTAAATGTTATATTATCTTGCTAAGACCAGAGATGAACACCAGGGGGATCATAACAAGAAAGCACTAAGAAATAGAAGTTGATGGTTTATTGTTATCATGAATATATTAAAATGTTTTGCTATGATCATTTTTCCTGTTTATACCAATAAACAATGTTGTGTTTTGTGATAAAGTAAATACATGATTATAATGGCATCAAGACATCTACTGATACTAAAAATAATGTATAATAATATTACTAATAATAATACTTTATAAATGCTTCTTAAAATATGTCATAGTACTAAATATAGTTTTCCTCCATGCTCTGAGGTCATCAATGCGAAATAATCACAAGAGTAAGTTTAGATGATGCAATGAAGAGCCCCCCAACTTTAACCACGTATCTGGGAGTGAGGTTGCACGCAAATTTAACGTCAATTTGACCATTTTTGGCATGCGAAAATCGCCTAAGCAACAAAAAAATGATGGCCAAAAAAAACTAACCACGCAAAACACAGGAAAGCGGGACTTAGAAAAAAAAAAATACGACCCATGGGACTTAAAAAAAAAAAAAAAATACGACTTTGACAAAAAAAAAAAAAAGGGCCCGCGGACCTAGAAAACAAAAATACGAGTTCGAAAAAATATAAAGTTAACGGCCGAACCATGAACTTCGAAAAGCAAACAAAAAAAAACACATCACACACAGCACGGGGATTGGTCAGGACGTCTGTGAGTGAGGTTGCACACAAATTTAAGTCCAATTTCACAAGTTTCGTCACTTACAAATCGGCTACGGAAAAAAATTACGGACCCAAAAACGAAGCCAAGCCCTTCAAATTCAAAAATGTACTCAGAACACTTTCCCTAACTCAGTAAAACTTCATGCGGCACGTAGCACATACAAAATTGATGCCATTTTCTATGGAAGAAGTAAGTGCATTGCACGAAATGGCCTCAGGAACGCACATTTACGGCTGGAACGCAATTAGCGAATGCGCATTGCGTTATAATGGTTTCTACTTCAGCTCAGACTCTATAAATGCTGCAAACTTTCTAGAATTTTCTCCATTTCTCCTCAGGTGATGAACAGTGTGACTGTACATTTCACTGGTGACGATACTTCTAAAGCAACTTGATTATCACTTTAGAAGTTTAAAATCTGCAAATTAAAGCAAATAGGTAAGCTATAATTAATTAATATTGTTTCAAATATTTAAAATAACATTATTCATGTACAGTGACATTAAAAACATATATATAATTTTATAATTAATAAATTAATAGCTTCAAAAACAAGCATTTAGAAGACATTATTCATGTATAGTAAGATTTAAAATTTTTAGGTGGGGTAAAATGGTGTAAATTTAAAAATATGAAAAAAGGAGGAATTTAAACACAAAAATAGCTTTAATTAAGACATATTTGAAAACATAATTTATGCTTTTAGCAACAACAAAAACATATACATTTTTACAGTGGATTTCAACATTTCCATTTGTTTGTTATTTTCAACAGACTCTGCCTGAACAGTGTCACTGACTAATTTGCAGCACTGCATGGTGTAACACAGACTGTAAAATCTACAGAAATGTACACACAACAAATTAAACCCAACAGGTAATGTACAAAAATATATTTGATTAACAAATATAGTATGCTCTTAGTCAAACAAAAAAATGATTGAAAAGTTATTTCAACATTTGCATCTCTGTCTATCATTTTCAACAGACACTGCCTGAAGATTTGCAGCAGGGGACCCTCTGTCATTTATACACAACAAATTCAACACAACAGGTACAGTGTAACAAGTAAAAAAAAAAAAGAACTATCCTCTTTTGTGTGCGCCAATGTGAAAACGCACTGCAACCTAACCAACCCTCTAAAACTAACCCCATAACCTACAATCCTAATGCCAACAGTGCTGCACACAAAAGAAAGTAGCACAAAAAAAATCCTACCCTAAGCCCCTAATGTCAACAATGGGCCACACGAAACAGGATACTACAACAAATGTTTTATATCTTAACAGATATAAAAATGGAAGGATCTAGCCTCTTCTGTGTGCCACAACCTATAAGCCTAACCCCATAATATAAACCTCTTATACCAACAGTGGCGCACACAAAATAGGATACTACAACAAATGTTGTTAACACATATAAAATGCAAGAATATATCTTGTTTTCTATGCACCACAGTCTAAGCCTAGCCCCATAAGCAAAACAACTCTGAATACATACAAAATGGAAGTATATATCCTGTTTTGTATGGTCTTAGTACAAAAACAAATGGATTTAAATGTTATTTTAACATTTGCATCTCTCTCTGTAATTCTCAACAGACCCTGCTTGAAGACTCTCATCATCTGTCAGGAATGTATACACAACAGACACTGCCTGAGTAGTCTCATCATCTCTACAGCAATTAAGACACAACAGACACAGCCTGAGGAGTCTCATCATCTCTACAAGAATTTATACACAACAGACACTGACTGAGGAGTCTCATCATCTCTACAGGAATTAATACACAACAGACACTGCCTGAGGAGTCTCTTCATCTCTACAGCAATTTATACACAACAGACACTGCCTGAGGAGTCTCATCATCTCTACAGCAATTTACTGTATACACAACAGACACTGCCTGAGGAGTCTCATTATCTCTACAGCAATTTATACACAACAGACACTGCCTGAGGAGTCTCATCATCTCTACAGCAATTTACTGTATACACAACAGACACTGTCTGAGGAGTCTCATTATCTTCACAGGAATTTATACACAAGCGACACTGCCTGAGGAGTCTCATCATCTCTACAGGAATTTATACACAACAGACATTGCCTGAAGATTCTCATCATCTCTACAGGAATTTATACACAACAGACACTGCCTGAGGAGTCTCATCATCTATACAGCACTGTATACACAACAGACACAGCCTGAAGAGACTCATCATCTCTACAGGAATTTATACACAACAGACACTGCCTGAGGAGTCTTATCAATTCTACAGAAATTTATACACAGCAGACAGAGCCTGAGGATTCTCATCATCGCTACAGGAATTTATACACAACACATTGAAGACAAGAGGTACAGTATTACAAAAAATATATACATCAAGTACTGCTGTATACACATATAAAATGGAAGGAGCTTTCCTGTTTTGTGTCTGCCTTTGTGGAAACGTACTGCAACCTAACACTCTAAACCTAACCCCATAACCGAAAACCCCTAATGACAACATTAGTGTATGCAAAACAGGATAGTAACAACAAAAACAAAGGGGTACCCTAACCCCTAATGCCAACAGTGGTGTACACAAAACAGAAAAGGACAATGTGGAAGGATATATACTCCAGCCCAACTCCATACCCTAAACACCTAATGACAACAGTAGCGCACAAAAAACACACCTAAACCCATAATGACAACACTGCCACACTTAACACAGGATAACACAAGAAATGCTGTTAACACATACAAAATAGAAGGATCTATCATGTTTGCTGTGCGCCTTTCACAAAATAGACTGCCACCTAACTAATCTGCTAAGTCTATCCTCATAAAGCTAACCCCATAATGCAAACACTGGTGCCCACAAAACAGGATAGAAGAAAAATAACCAAAACAAAATAACAAAAAGCTCAGTTAAAACAAATAAATAAACAAAGGAGCAAAAGTACTAATGTAGTACTTTTATTTACAGATTAATATGGCAGATACTGACAAGAAACTGGAAAAGAAAACACGTCAAACTAGAGAACGTCAAAAAACATGGGCAGATCAAAAGACGCCTGAGCAGGAGGAAATTCAACGACAAAAAGAAGAGACTCGCAAGCAAAAGATTAGCGGCTGACAAACTAACATCCAAGCCCAAGAAGGCTACTAAAAAACAATAGCATTTAGAAAATGTTGCTTAACAATCAGATAAGAATTCTAATGATGATTTAGAGAGGCACATTCATATATGTTCTCACACATGTCCTTTACTTTAGCAGTAGAGGTTAAAAATTGTGGTTATATGAATATTGTTTGTCAGATTTGTGGGGCTTATCATTTCCAACAGGAAAAACCCAGAGATGGACGTTAGTTGCTGTCAAAAAGGCAAGGTAAAACTTCCACAAAGACAACACTTCCCAACATATTTACAAAGCATTACGCCAGAGCCTTCTTTCCCTAACTATCAACATTCAAATTAAACATCAGATCGTATAATAGTGCCATATACTTTGCATCTATGGGTGCAACATTAGTTGCTAATGTGCCAGGACTTGGCCCTTACTGTTTCAAAGTATAAGGCCAAATTTACCATAATACTTCTCTTTTACATCCAAAAGAAGGGGAGCAAAGAAAATTTGCTCAACTATATGTCCTAGATACTATGGAAGATGTTGAACAACGTAGGCAGCTTCCAGAAAATAAAAAAAATGCTTACCCATTGTGTTTATAGAGCTTGATAAAATTATGGCCCAAAACCCATACACTTAAGCCTATAAAAAAATTTCAGAAATAAAAGAAGAACAAATAATATATGCACAATTACATCAGTTACCAATCCCAAAAGTCAATAGGGTTCTTAAAAGAGATCGCCATACTGATAAACGCTGTTGCTTACCAACATCAAATGAGGTTGCAATGGTCTTTCAAAATGATGAGGGAGAACTACCATTTCAAAGGGATATTAGAATATATCCCAGAAATGAGGAGCAACCTACCATCAACATAAGTATCCTAAGTACTAATTTAGATCCAATGACATATCCAATTTTTTTTCCCAATGGGGAAGCCGGATGGCAACCCAAATTAACACTTGACAGTTACCCAAATTCAAAAGTACGTGTCAGAAATAATATTTCCATGCTTAAATTTAAAGTGGCTCTAACTGCTGTTCGAGATGGATTTAATCCCATTTTATGTGGTGGAAAACTGACCCAACAATGGATCATTGATTCATATTTGTAAATTGAGGCAAATAAAGTTAAATTTAATAAAATATCAACAAGATAAAATACGTATAGGACAGTATTTTGGACTGATGGATTATGTCGCTGAGGTGGCTACAACCAGAGAGCTGCCAGCTAGTAAAACCATAATTTTACTTTCTTCTTTCCAAGGATCTCCTCGCAATATGCGGGAAAGATAAAATGATGCTAGGGCTATTGTAACAAAATTTGGAAAATCAGATGTATTTATTACATTTACATGCAATCCACAATGGCCAGAGATTGTACAGAATCTGCTAATTGGACAAACTGCTTCCGATAGACCAGATTTAGTGACAAAAGTCTTCAAAATCAAATTAACTGAATTAATATGTCACATAACCATAACTCAGTTATTTGGCAAATGTCTGGCTTGAGTTTATACCATAGAATTTCAAAAAAGAGGTCTTCCACATGCACATATGATTATAATCCTTCAAGAGAAATATAAATTCGATACTGGTGATAAAGTGGATTCAGTGATTATTGCTGAACTACCAGATCCAGAAATACATGGAAGACTATATGAGATTGTAAATTGCATGATTCATGGACCATGTGGAGATATTAATCCACAATCACCATGTATGGAAAATAAAAAATGCACTAAAGAATTAACAAAAGATTATAGAGACAAAACATATGCTAATTGTGAAGGCTATCCATTATTTATTTTTTTATTTTTTTTATTTTTATTTTTCCAGATACAAAAAGTACAAAATACATGCATACACATATAGTACAAACATAACATATTTCAAAATGTCCTAACATTCAACCTATCAATGTTCCAACATGGCAAAGTTGTATAAAACTTAAAGGGCCAGCTAAATATTTAATTCCAAAAGATATAAAAATAAAATAGTGTATACCAATCCCTCATTTTACCAGTTAATAAAAGGGCCCAAGGTGCTTAACAGACCATTAATCCCCATCGTAACCTTAAATAACATTTAATATTCCATTCGAGATTTGGGCTTTGTGTTAGTTCTAATGTTTCACATTAACCAATTAGTAAGCAAGAAATTACAAAAAATCAAAAACAGAAATTTTGATATCTATCGATACACACAATCATCTATATAGATGTAGATCAAACCCTATTAAAAATTGGATGCAATGTGTTTGCCTTTCCTCTTGCTTAATGACTGAGGAAAAAAAGATCCAACCGTGTTTCTCTATCCATTATATAGAAGAAGAGAAGGCAAACATGCCATTATTCATGGAAAAAAGGTAGATAGCAGATATGTGGTGCCATACAATCCACATTTGCTCATGAAGTATAATGCACACATTAATGTGGAAGCTTGCACTTTTATAAAATCAATTAAATATGTCTACAAATATATTTACAAAGGCTATGATGCAGCTACTGTAGTGGTCAAAAGTGCAGACAATCCAGAACAAACTGAGTTATTACATGATGAACTTGCATCTCATGTAGATGCTCGCTATGCAAATGCACCAGAAGCAACATGGCGTCTTCTCAAATTTGAAATGCATGATTGCTCACATGCCGTATATTTTTTAGTTTATTTCAATGTTGGAAATGAAAGAAATGCTTTGGCACAATGTGAGCATCGACAAACTACACTAACTGCGTGGTTTCAATTAAATTGTACTGACTTGGAGGCAGGGGAATTGTTGTATATTGACATTCCCTACTATTATGATTTTGTTAATAAATTATGGCAAAAAAAGAAATAACAGTGGAAATAAAATTATAACTAGAATTAACACTGTAAGTCCAAGAGACCTTGAACATTTCTGCTTACGTTGACTCCTTTTAAATGCTCCTGGTGCACAAAGTTTTGAACAGTTGAGAACTGTTAATGACACAGTTTATGACACATTTCATTTAGCTGCGCGACACAGAACATTTTTTTCTGGCTGATGATACAGAATGGGAAAGATGTCTAGAAGAAGCAGCACTGTGTCAAATGCCACGGCAGATGAGAGAACAATTTGCATTCATTTGCATCTTCTCAAATGCTCCAAATGCATTGGCTTTGTGGGACAAATTTAAAACAAATATGTCTGCAGACTTTTTGCAATGATACAATGACCCTTTTGCAGAATTAAAAGCATTAATTGAAATTCAAGAGGTCTTTCTTTCTCATGGATTAAATTGTGCAAATTTTAATCTGCCAGATCCAGGACTCATAGATTAAATAAACTTTAAAGACCATGACACTCAGCTTCAAAACCAAATAACACAAACGCCATAAAAAGTGCACTAGAGGATGACTTGCTCAAAGAGCATTATTTCTATCTAGATGGACCTGGTGGATCAGGAAAAACTTATCTATATAATTTATTGATGACTTTCGTTCACGCACTAGGTCAAATAGCACTGTAATTTGCAACAACTGGAATTGCCGCACTTTTGTTAGAAGGTGGAAGAACTGTGCATAGTGGATTTAAACTGCCAGTTCCTATTCTGGAAACATCAGTGTCGGATATTCGAATGACATCTTTAAAAGCAAAAAAAAATGAAGAAAAGTAAATTAATTATAAAATCGATGAAGCTACAATGATGTCATGCCACGCTCTACAATGTATTGACCGTTTATTGCGTGAAGTCATGGATAATGATTTGCCTTTTGGTGGAAAGGTGATGTTGTTAGGTGGAGATTTTAGGCAAACATTACCTGTTGTTGCCCATGGAAATCGCACAGACATTGTAGAAACATGTATCAAGTTAAGTACACTATGGAAACTCTTTACTCACCTCCAATTAGAACAAAATATGAGATCAGAAGGACAAAATGAATTCAATGAGTGGCTCATCAAAATTGGAGAAAGAAAAACAGAAAAAATTCATAATTTGCCCGATGATACCGTGGAAATTCTCTCTCATATGATTTGCAAACAGGACATTATATCGGCTATATTCCAAAATACCATAACTAACAACAAGTTTGCAGAGCTTGCAACCAAAGTAATATTAACATGCAAAAATAAAGATGCATTGCTTCTGAATAATGAAATATTACAATTAATAGATGCACCACAAAAAAATGATCACAGTGCTGATTGTGTACTAGGTGATGACAAAGAAAGTCAGACAAACTTTTCAACCAAATGTATTAATTCATTAACTCCATTTTGAATGCCACCACATATTTTGCAGCTAAAAAAGGTGCAATTGTCGTGTTACTGTGAAATATGAACCCAAAAATAGGACTATGTAATGAGACCAGATTAATTGTTCAAGAATTAAAAGACCATTTCATACATGCAGAAATTATCAATGGTACCTGTCATGGCTCACTTGGCAGTCATCTGGGACTTGGACAGATTGTCTGTCACAGACTGTTGACACAAGAGACGATACCTGGGGGTTTGGGGCTCCCAAACACCCTGTTATACTGTTATAAGGTTATATTGTTATTTTGTGGTCTAGGAGATAAAGTATTATAAGTTTACCCCTTAGCATATTCCCATCCCTTCCATGTTTAGGCTCATTGTAATGGGTGTCATGTGAGGGAGCTGGTGGGATGTGTTGGTTGTATGTGTGTGAAACATTGTGTGTTGTATTTGTAAATATGAATGTATGTTATTATATTAGTATGTTATTAAATTGTAGAGGGGAAGCCCATTGAATACAGCCAAAATCTCCTTTGTTCCCAAAGGCCTGTTAATCCCATTAGCTAAGTGTCCACCAGAGAACCAACAATGGGAAGCTCACAGCTGGAGAGCAGACAGGCAGGCACCATAACCCCATGGGGTCTACAGGGATTCCTACTCAGAGAATCAGGGCAAAGTCCAGAGGGCAGGAAGATGTTTCTCCCTTGAGAGCCAGAGACCAACTAAATTAGGTAGCCACACCTAGTGGGCGGCCCAGGGGAGGGGTCTGGAAGTTCCCAGAGCTTACCTCTAGTCCATTGGCTAGAGGTAATCAAGTTACTCTGGAGATTACCCCATTGGCCAAGAGGAAGATAAGGGTTGGACAAAGAGGTAGCCACTCCCTGTACTGGTTTTGTGAGTTGTTTAAATACTTGTGTAAAAATAAAGAAGTTGTTCATAATTTTCATCAAGACTTTGTGTGCAGGTGTATTATTGACCCAGGGGCATATGCTGGTAGAGGAGATCGTTCTGACTCCCTTCCAGGTTCTTCCAGGCACACTACCAAAAGCTGGGACTTATGCCTTTGTACCGACAAAGACTGTCCATAGGTCTAGAGTCAGCCCAAACTTAGGTCTAAAACCTACAGGAGATAAGAGGACTAGGATCCTCTATACTCCATCATCATTGTAGGTTGTGACAATTGGCTGGCAACGGTGGGACGGCTCTACAGAAAGACCAAGAATGGAGCAGCAATACGAGGAATGGTCCTCAGCGGAGCTAAGGGAGGCGATGAAGCAGAAAGGAATCCCTAGGAGGAAGGGAGACCAACGAGCGGGGATGATTGCAGCCCTGAGAAAAAATGATGCAGGACAGGGGGAAGCAGAGGAGTTGGGTGAGGGACCACCAAGGGCTCCAAGACCCCAACCAGAGCAAGACATCACCAAAGAGGCAACAAGGAGGTATGAAGAAGCCAGAAACCTATACCCCAGTGAGATGACCGCACAAGAGGTGGCCAAAGTACTGGACCAGCATTACCAGAGAATCTGGCAGGAGCGCACTGGGGAGCGGGATCAAGCTCAGCAAAGGCTTGGTTGCCGCACAGAGGAATTGCCAGCACGAGTTAAGATGGCATACCAGAACTTTAAGAAGTTCCAGGATGGTATGGACAATATGGACCAATTCCTTCAGGAGTTGGAGCAGCAATGTGGGGTCCAAGATATTCCCTATGAAGAATGGGCCAAATTGCTGCTGAACAAGTTAACAGGAAGGGCCAGTGCGGCATGTGGAGCCCTTCCACGGGAACAAGCCCAGGATTATAAATATTTGTGCACTGTGTTGCTGAGCAGATATACTGTGACATTTTTGGATAGATTCAGGGGCACCACCAAAGGACCAGCAAACACTCATGTGGAGGTTATGTGCAGGTTAAGCCGAACAGATATTGGAAGTGGTACTGATGGAACAATTCCTGAACATTCGCTCCTCAGAAGTCAGTGACTGGTTGCAAGATCAAAAACCGACCACTGCAGACCAAGCAGCTGCGCTGGCAGATCGGTTTATCAGCACCAGGGCCAAAAGAGTGTCCCAAGGAACAAAACCTAGCCTAAATACAGGTAGGGGCCCCAGAGAGGTGGTGCCAGCACGATCAGCTCCACGGCCAGTAACAACATCTGACCACAGGGGTACCAAGTCCCAGCCTGCTCCCAGGACACAATGGGGGACTAAACCAATGAGCTCCGAATGCTACAACTGCAACCAACGGGGTCACTTTGCTAAGGATTGCCCTCAGGCACCCAAAAACTCTAGAGGACCTCCCCACCGCCATGTACATTATTTGGGGGGGTGGACTGAGGGGCCGGCGAGCTCCAACGCAGCTCTTTGGGAGCCAGAAGCAGAGGGAGGATATTCAGGGGTCTATACTGTAAGGAACCCGCAGAAGCTGTCTGGAGAACAACATAGGCAAGCCGTGTGGCTACAAGGACGCCAAGCTACTGGCTACCGTGACTCTGGATCAGCAGTCACAGTAGTCCTACCCAAATGGGTACGCCCTACAGATTCTATCCGAAAGGAAATATGGGTGATGGTAGCAAGAGGAGAACAGTTAACCATCCCCATGGCTCACGTTAATTTGGACTGGGGCATGGGGAACCAAAGCAAGGAAGTAGGAGTCATGGATGGGCTCCCCGTGGATGTTTTACTGGGCAATGATTTGGGCCACATGACGAGCCAATATGTACAGCCCATTACCAGAGCTCAAACCAAGAGCAACCACAATGGAGAGGCATACCAGGAGCAGAGGGGATACCCAAGACCTGAGGTAAGTCCATTGCTTGCTAATACATTAACTTTAGGATGGGCCAAGGGAGAGGAGATCAGGGCAGTTCTGCAGAAAGACGAGACTTTGGCTGGTTTAAGGGACAGGGCAGCACAAGGCAAAGGAGTGGATGACCTATACAGCGTTATCTGGGATAAGGGGTTGTTATATAGGGTCAAGGTACCTATAAATAATGAGGTAGGCAGAGAACCGAGGAAACAATTAGTGGTTCCCCAGCTATATAGGGGCAAGGTGCTACAAGTAGCACATGAAATACCCCTGGGAGGGCACTTAGGGGAGAAGAAAACCCGGAGTAGAGTGAAAGAGATATTTTTCTGGCCAGGGTTGGATAAGGATGTAAAGGAGTTTTGCCATTCTTGTGATGCCTGCCAAAGGAACAGGCCTCTCAAGAAGAACAGCAGGGCCAAGTTACAGTCCCTCCCAGTAATGGAAGAACCCTTCCAGAGGGTAGTTGTGGACATCATTGGGCCCCTAGCTAGAGCCAGTAGAACGGGGAAGCAGTATATCCTTACCCTGGTAGATTATGCCACTAGGTACCCTGAGGCAGTAGCCTTGTCCAGTATAACAGCTCCAAAGGTAGCAGACGCCTTGGTGACTATATTCACCAGAACAGGGTTTCCCCATGAGATTTTGTCCGATCAAGGCCCACAATTTATGGCCAAAGTCACGGAACAGCTATGGGCCACTTGTGGCGTTAAGCATATTACCTCTTCCCCCTACCATCCCCAGACTAATGGTCTATGCGAGCGGTTCCGTGGGACTCTTAAACATATGATACACACTTTTACAGACCAGGAACCAGACTGGGAACGGTTGTTGCCATGTTTGCTGTTCGCCTATAGAGAGGTACCCCAGGAGTCTACAGGGCACTCCCCCTTTGAACTCCTGTATGGGAGACATGTGAGAGGACCCTTAAGCATAATTAGGGAAACATGGGAAGGGGAGTATAGGCATCGACTGAATGATAAAACCAAAACAGATGTCTACCCTGTTCCACGCATGGACGAGTTGTTGGACCGGCTAGGTACTGCCAAATATTTAACCACTTTATATCTCTCTAAAGGATATTGGCAGATCCCTTTAGAAGAGACTGCAAAGGAGAAGTCTGCCTTTATCACCCCCTTTGGACTCTTCCAGTTTAAAGTAATGCCATTTGGGATGAAAAATGCTCCTTCTACCTTCCAGAGACTAGTGGACACATTGTTGCAAGGGCACCAAGAGTATGCCCAGGCCTACCTGGATGATATAGCCATTTTTAGCCAGACTTGGGAGGACCATATAAGGCACATTAGCCAAATTATGCAGGCAATTCACCAAGCTAAGTTGACCATAAGACCTGACAAATATCAATGGGCTAGAGCAGAAGTTCAATACCTAGGTCATTGGGTGGGGAATGGGAAGTTAAGACCCGAACCAGCCAAGGTAGAGGGAATAGCAGCTTGGCCCACCCCTAAAACTAAGAAGCAGGTGATGGCTTTCCTAGGTACTACTGGGTATTACCGAAAATGTATTCCTGATTTCAGCAGCACAGCCAAACCCCTGACGGATCTCACCAAGAAGAAACTACCCAGGGAAGTGAATTGGACTTCTGCGTGCCAGTTGGCTTTCCAAACACTGAAGGATGCTCTGACCTGCTCCCCAGTCCTGGCTGCCCCAGACTATAACCGCCCTTTCGTGGTACAGACTGATGCCTCCATGTATGGCATAGGGGCAGTATTGAGTCAGCCAGACAACCAGGGAGTTGAGCACCCAGTGGCCTACATTAGTAGGAAACTACTGCAACGAGAAACAGCCTATGCAACTATAGAAAAGGAATGTTTAGCAGTAGTCTGGGCTCTACGCAAACTACAGCACTACCTGTACGGAAGACAGTTCACAGTCACCACAGACCATAACCCTCTTTGTTGGTTATCTAAAGTGGCTGGAGAGAATGGCCGACTACTGAGGTGGAGTTTAGCCCTACAAACTTTTAATTTCACGGTACAACACCGCAAAGGGAAATTCCACCAGAACGCAGATGGATTATCGCGCCAACTAGAGCCCTGACTGTCAGTCCAGATAGGCATCCTGGAGTACAGGATACCTACATCTGTACTTGGGGGGGTAATTGTCATGGCTCACTTGGCAGTCATCTGGGACTTGGACAGATTGTCTGTCACAGACTGTTGACACAAGAGACGATACCTGGGGGTTTGGGGCTCCCAGACACCCTGTTATACTGTTATAAGGTTATATTGTTATTTTGTGGTCTAGGGGATAAAGTATTATAAGTTTACCCCTTAGCATATTCCCATCCCTTCCATGTTTAGGCTCATTGTAATGGGTGTCATGTGAGGGAGCTGGTGGGATGTGTTGGTTGTATGTGTGTGAAACATTGTGTGTTGTATTTGTAAATATGAATGTATGTTATTATATTAGTATGTTATTATATTGTAGAGGGGAAGCCCATTGAATACAGCCAAAATCTCCTTTGTTCCCAAAGGCCTGTTAATCCCATTAGCTAAGTGTCCACCAGAGAACCAACAATGGGAAGCTCATAGCTGGAGAGCAGGCAGGCAGGCACCATAACCCCAGGGGGTCTACAGGGATTCCTACTTAGAGAATCAGGGCAAAGTCCAGAGGACCAGGAAGATGTTTCTCCCTTGAGAGCCAGAGACCAACTAAATTAGGTAGCCACACCTAGTGGGCGGCCCAGGGGAGGGGTCTGGAAGTTCCCAGAGCTTACCTCTAGTCCATTGGCTAGAGGTAATCAAGTTACTCTGGAGATTACACCATTGGCCAAGAGGAAGATAAGGGTTGGACAAAGAGGTAGCCACTCCCTGTACTGGTTTTGTGAGTTGTTTAAATACTTGTGTAAAAATAAAGAAGTTGTTCATAATTTTCATCAAGACTTTGTGTGCAGGTGTATTATTGACCCAGGGGCATATGCTGGTAGAGGAGCTCATTCTGACTCCCTTCCAGGTTCTTCCAGGCACACTACCAAAAGCTGGGACTTATGCCTTTGTACCGACAAAGACTGGTCTAGAGTCAGCCCAAACTTAGGTCTAAAACCTACAGGAGATAAGAGGACTAGGATCCTCTATACTCCATCATCATTGTAGGTTGTGACAGTACCCATAAAGGTGACAAGGTTTTCATACCAAGAATAGATTTGGCACCAAGTGAAAGTACCTTGCCTTTTGTACTTCAAAGAAGACAATTTCCCATCATCATGGCATATTATCTAATGCTGTAATATTTCTTGTGTTTGGTATGTGAGCTCTGTGCAATCCTATAATAGCATTTATATAGTTCTGTCTGTGAGTATTGTGTAATGCTTTGTTACTTCTTGTGTTCTGACTGTGTGCTCTGTGTAACCCTGTGATAGCATTTCTATAGTTCTGTCTGTGAGTATTGTGTAATGCTGTGCTATTATCTGTGTTCTGTCTGAGCTCTGTGTAATTCTATTATAGCATTTCTATAGTTCTGTCTGTGAGTTTTGTGTAATGCTGTGTTATTTCTTCTGTTCTGTCTGTGAGCTCTGTGTAATCCTATGATAGCATTTCTATAGCTCTGTCTGTGCGTATTGTGTAATGCTGTGTTATTTCTTGTGTTCTGTATGTGAGCTCTGTGTAATGCTGTGTTATTTCCTGTGTTATGTCTGTGAGCTCTATGTGATCATATGATAGCATTTCTATAGTTATATTGTGTAATGCTGTGTTACAATTTCAATAGCTGTCTTTGAGACTATTGTATAATCTATATTTTTAGAGTCTGTGACCATCTCAGCTTATAAAAAGGTTTGTGATATACTTTGACTGTCACATCAAATCAAAATATGTTTATTTGCGTTCAACTTTTCTTGCTTTATCATTGTTTTGTCTAAGCATAAGCTTATTCAGAGATTTATGTGTGTTTATTCAGGTCAGACCTAACTACACTGCTTATCAACCCCGACCCCAACTCTCTTTTGCCATCCAGTGTCAAAACTGCTTGCTGATTGGCTAAAATGCCAATCAGCATGTGCATGTGCTGCATAGTGGATATCTCATTAAAAATTAGATGTCCTATATGCAAATCACAGTTTCTGGGGACGTCTAAATCACCCCCAGCAAATTTTTTATTATATTGCAAAAACGGTTTGCATGTTTTCATGCAAACTTTTTTGCTAGGTGGGTTATGATGCATTCTACAGGATGCATTCATAACCCACCTCACTTACATACTGTATACCTTTAAATGTTATTACATTATGTTAATGTTTGCATTGGTAAAATTGTATTTTACAAGGTTTGAAAAGTTGTTTTATTGGATGTTATTAAAGGTTTATGTCCGTAGGAGTAAATCATTTGTTCAAAACTTAAATGTATAATTAAATAGAGAGGATTCATCCAGGGAGTAATCCAATCACCAGTTACTGGGTCAGGAAGAATTTTTTTTTTCCACTTTGATATAATTGGCTAAGTTTCAATGGGGATTTTTTACGGTTTGCCTTTCTCTGGATTCAATACCTATGTGCTTTACCAGTGGTTCAACTACAAGTTGCCTATTAAGAAGCATTCTGTAAAGGTTTAAAAAACTCATTCATACAAAGTTCAACTATTGTTATGTTACTCATGCATACCTCAGAATTAAAAATGTTAGTTTTATTAAAAATAATTGATTGACCACTGTTTCCAATATAAGTTGCATGTTACAAAGCTTTATGTAATGGTTCACACTACGTATTCATACACATTTCATACATTGTTATATTATTACTGCATACATGACAATTAAAAAGGTTATTATGGTTTAATAGTTATTCAAATAAAAGTTGAATGTTAAAAAAAAATATATATATATTATAATTGTTGTACTTTTTTGTAGACAACAAAAAGGTTAAGAGAGTCAGAGACTCACATTGTGTGGCAAACAGCATTCCCAGCTTTAAAATTTACCGGGCAGTACCAGATGAAGATAGCAAAGATTACCACCGGGTGAAGCAGACCATCTTAACGCAAAATGCTAGCACCCCACAGGCATACCGATTTCGGGAGCTCAACAAACAGGACACGGACTTCCACAACCATGGAAGAACTGCTGCAATTGATTCTATTAGAGCAGTTCTTCAGTGGACTGACCCAAGAGGTGCAAGTATGGGTAAGGGACTGTAAACCCCTTACCCACTCAGACGCCGCTCGTCTGGCCGATGAACACTATGATGCATGGGCCACCACTGACCACCACCTCGCCCATCGTATAAGCCTGCAGTGCTGTCCCCAGCACCCCCTGCCATAGCATCACCCTGTTAGGGCAGGGGCAATGGGTTCAACATCTCCACTCTCAGGTACCAACCTTGTGCCAATATCCGGTGTCTGTGATGCCAACAGTTGGGACATGTCCAGACGGAATGCCCTCAGAACCAGAACCATAACACGTGGGTTTATCCGGGCCAACCACCCCCAAACAGAGCAGCGGCCTATTGCTACCGCACCGAGACCGGTACCCATGATGATGAACCCCACTACCCGGAGGAACAACCAGGGATGTTACATGAAGTTGACCCCGTCCAGGCTGCATCAGACAAGCAACAACATTATCGGCAAACCGTATGTCTGGAGGGGAAGAATGTTGAAGGGCTAAGGGAGACCGGAGCCACGTTAACCCTTCGTTTGATACCAATTGGTCCCAGACAACGCATGTACCGGAGGTGCTGTGGCAGTATGGGTAGCGGGGGGAGCAGTACTCGGCTTACCTATTGCCAAGGTTCATTTATACTGGGGTGTGGGGTCGGGGGTTGTAGCAGCAGGCTTGCACCATGGACCCACCAGCACACTCTGAGGCTCAGGTAAACAACCAGTCTCCCCCTTAGAGAACTTGCCCTGGGATACCCCACAGATTTTGGGAAAAAGGTAACCATAGAAACCATGTTAGAAGTATACACAGATTAGGTCACCTCGAGTCAGGCAGGATTCGAGGGGGAGAGATACTCGTGGGACAAGAGATTACTATACCGGAACCCAGAGAGGATAAAGGCTGGGTCCATTCCAATCCCCATGAAACAATTGGTTGTACCTCAGGAATTTAGGCAGGAATTACTCCTGATAGCCCATGATATTCCGGTATCGGGACATCTGAGAGTCAGCCAAACTAAATACCGGCTAACGCAGAACTTTTTCTGGCCAGGGATTTCGAAAGATATTCATGAGTAGTGTCGGAATTGTGACACCTGTCAGAGGGTGGGTAAGAGAGGGGACTGCCATAAAGCAAAACTTCACCCCTTCCCATTATCAAAGAACCTTTTAGCAGGGTAGATTCTCCCCCTTTGAACTACTGTTCGGTAAAAGGGTGAGAGGCCCGTTAGACTTAATAAGAGAGCATTGGGAGGGAAAGGTTAGCGCAGATGGTACCCCTATCGTCCCATATGTATTGGAATTTAGGGACCACCTGGAGGAGTTGACCCAGATGGTACGATCCAACTTCTAGGCGGCCCAACAGCATCAGCGCCAATGGTACGATAGGGGAGCCAGGGACCTCAGCTTCCAAGTGGAAACAAAAAGAATTGTTTTTAAAACCCGTCCGCAATGATACACTGTAGGCTGCCTGGCAGGGCCCATACCGGGTGGTAGAACAAAAATTCAATACCACCTACTATGTGATTGGCCCGTGCTTGGGAGGAGGGGTAAGACGCATGATCCATGTGAATATGCTAAAACCTTATCATGAGCGCACAGAGGATGGGGTGACTATTTGTGCCCCAGCCTCTGAAGATTTTGAGAACCTCTCTCTACTAGACCACTTAGAAAAAGGAGACCAGACAGAGGGTCTCGGAGGGGTACAACTAATAGAACGGCTGAGCCCAAAGAAGCGTAACCAGGTGCAGGAGTGGATCAGGCCCAAGGGTCCTCCTCCAATCTGCCTGGGTACACGCCTCTGGCCACTCACTGCGTAGACACCCCAGGCCAACAACCACTACGCCAAACTCCCTACTGCATCCCTGAATCTGTAAAGGAGAATATGTGTAAACAGCTTCAGGAGATGTTTCAGCTAGGGGTTATTGAACATCAGCAGTGCTAGTACCAAAGCGAGACGGAATGACCCGATTCTGTGCGGACTATAGGAGGCTAAATGACACAACAGTGTCTGATGCCTATCCAATGCCCTGGATAGACAAACTTTTAGATAAAATGGCCCGGGGCGGTACCTCACTACAATAGATCTCTGTAAGGTGTACTGGCAAATTCCACTAGCCAAAGATTACATACCCAAGTTAGTGTTTGTTATCCCTTTTGGCCGGTACTAGATTTAAGTCATGCCCTTCAGGATGAAAAACGCCACAGCAACTTTCCAAACGGATGGTAGATATTGGACGGGTTCCAGGAATATGCTTGTGCTTATCTGGACGATATAGCTATTTACAGCGACACTTGATCAGAACACCTGACCCACCTAGGAGCAGTGTTAGACCATATCAGGGAAGCAGGGTTGACCCTCAAACCAATTAAGTGTCACATAGGGATGGCTGAAGTGCAGTACCTTGGTTATCAAGTAGGTAGTGGTCAACAGTAACCAGAACCAGCCAAGATAGAGGCTGTAGTCAAATGGCCGACCCCCAGTACAAAGACTCAGGTCCTAGCTTTCCTGGGAACAGCAGAGTATTATTGCAAATTTGTGCTCAACTATAGTACCCTGACCAAGGTACTGATCTGACTCGTAAGAACCTCCCTAGGCAGGTAGTCTGGGCCCCAGAGTGTGAACAGGCATTTCAACAACTTACAACTGCTCTAATCAAGGCCACTGTACTGGCTGCTCCTGATCCAACCGAACGTTTTCTTGTTCACACAGACTCTTCTATGGTTGGATTGTGGGCCACATTGAGCCAAATCGAAGCCGATGGAGGTGAACACCCGGTGGCTTACTTAAGCAGAAAATTATTACTCTTAGAAGTAAGCTAAAAGAATGCCTGGCGGTGGTTTGGGTCCTCAAGCAGCTACAGCCATATTTGTATGGGCAAATCTTTTCCTTATCCACAGATCACAACCCGTAAGTGTGGCTCATCAGGGTGACAGGAGACCTGGTATGCCGGCTTGTGGTTATGGGGAGGCTGTGTGACAAAAAACAGCCACCTAGTTTTATTACAAAGGCAATGTGTGATGGTATGCGTTTAAACTCTATATTACATTTTAGTTGTAGCCAGTTCATAAGGAGTTAACTGCATTTGGAATGTTGTCATGTCATCTGTAACTGTCATGCTGTGAGTCAGTTATTAAAGTTTGCTCTGATGGTTGATACATCAAAAAAGGTATATCTGTCATTTTAGAGAAATAGAGATGAAAGCATTTATTATGTTGCCTCCTGTGTTCCTGAGGTCCTGAACTAATGTCCTGTCCTGAACAAGTCAGAAATGCTGAGACTGTAAGAACCCAGACCATCCAGGGATGCCCCTATACTAGTAAGCAGAAGGGTTAAGGGGTGAGCATGTCCCCCTCACTCCTGGGTTCGTAACAATTACCACTATATAGCAATCTTTTATACTTGGGGAAGATAAACCCCCTTTAATTATTCTTCTTTTGGTTATATGTAAATTAATTGTAGCTTTTTTTCCTTATTGTATCGCTATATATGTCAATTAATGTTTGAACTATGTCTAGAAAATATGTTGGAATTTTAAGGGGAACAGATAAGTAATCTTAGGTAATATAGTCACTTTAACCACTGCTATTTTACCTGCCCATGAGATGTTTTTTCCCTGCCATTAGCTTAAAAGAGTATGTATATTTTCATGTAGGTCAAAATAATCTGTTGTACATAAGTCTTTATGATTTGGACAAATTGTTATTCCTAAGTGAGTTAAACCATTGGATTCCCAGTTATAGGGGAAAATGTGCTTTAAGTCTTTTTACACTTTTTCATTAAGACCTATTCATAAAGCTTGGGTTTTAGTGATCTTAAGCTTATAGTTTCACAATTTTACATATAATTATAAAATGTTATGCATTGAATTCAAAGTCACTGTTAAAATTATATCTTCAGCAAAGGCCATTATTTTATATAGACTTTATTTCCTATTGAAATCTCAGAAAATTCTTAAGAGATTTTAAAAAAATGTCTAAAGTCAAAATAAAAATTAAAGGGGAGAGGGAACATCCCCGTCGTGTTCAGTGATTTAAAAAAATGTCTCTATAAAAGCCATAGGTTTTTGGTATAGAGCTTTAATTGCTTTAGAACCAAACTCACCTAGTCCAATTTTTTTTTTAATACAAGCTCCATGTATATCCAATCTGCATAATTGTGTCTTTTTCTGCATCCAATGATAGTGATAACATATAAATATTATTATTTTTACATAAGAAATAATATTAATCTAGTATTGTCTGAACCCTGACTTTTAAACATAAAGCCTGTTTAATCTTTTAGGATTAGTTTGTAAATGTAAATGGTGTTGCTCAGTCGTGTCTGACTCTCATGGACAACGCACCATGCTGATCCACTTGTTTTCATGGCAGAGATACTGGAGTGTGTTGCCAGTTCCTTCTCCAGTGGGCCATAGCATACAACTCTAGCATTAGTTTAGGCATCAATAATTTTAGTCTTTTCACTAATATTTTAGAATAAAATTTTATAACTAAATTCAAAAGCAACATAGGTCTATAATTCTTTCATTGAGTGACATTGTTATCTTGTTTAGGAATAGAGACTATAGCAGCCTCTAACATTTGATCCAGTACTTGACCTCTGTTTTTTATTTCATTGAATATCTTTTATAAAAGTTTCTAACAATGCCCAACAAATTCATCTGGGACAGGTGCTTTGTGTATCTCAGAAATAGTCGCTCAAACTTCATTAGCGGTAATATCTTGATTTAGTCATTCTAATTGCTCAACTACAATTTTGGGCAGATAGATTTGATCTAAAAATAAATGTATTTCTTGTTTAGTTGGCATAATATAAGTATCTGATTTATTCAAATTATATGTAACGGAGCTGGAACACGCAGTCCAATTATCTCCGCTGGTATACGGTAAAATCAGATCCTCTTCACACAGTTCAATTGCCATGTAGCTAAAGTCTTTCCCATAGTCTTTCATTATATGAATGGGCTTCATGGCACAGTTATCTGGGGTATCATGGTTCATACAGGGCAAGTACCGAATGACCCCCCTGTATGTAAAGGGCCAGAATGAGTGACATACACTCTGGTATGGCCGAACACTGGTTCCAAAGGGCAATATGTCCCAGGGCCATAGTCGCAGGGCAGGAGGCTGGCAAACAGTTCTCTCCAAGCCAAAGTGGCGAAGGGCACTTCGTCACACATCTCCCCTTTGGGGGGAAGTCTAAACAGGCACCTGGATATTTCGCTGGGGTGATGGTGCAACAAGCTGAGGGGACTTGAGGGGCAGAGGCCAGCGGCACTCTGCCCTGATGCCAGCTCTTCTGCTGGTATAACCTGCAGGACCTCCTGCTCTGTACAAGGGACAAAGGGAGGGCAGAGGCCGGCTGCACTCTGCCCCACTGTCAGCTCTTCTGCTGGGGTACCTGGGACATATTCCGGCTCAGTAGCCAGGGAAACGTTGGCGTCACTTTGGGGTTAACATTTCCTCTGTTAACCCTGGGGCCACATTAGAAGTTAGCTGGGGAGGGGAATTTGTACTTACCCCCTCCTCCGGTTGTCCCAGTGAGGGTAGTTGGGGATCTGGACAGGCTGCGGGCGCAGAGACCACGGTCCCATCTGCGCCGTCTGGGAGATTGGTGTCTCCCCTGGTTAGGGTAAACTGTCGCTGGGGGGGAAGGACGACACCTTCTGCCCCCTGGGGTTCACACTGCCGCTGGGGGGGAAGGACGACACCTTTGGCCCCCTGGGGTACCCACTGCCGCTGTGGAGGAAGGTCGACACCTTCTGCTCCCTGGGGTACACACTGCCGCTGGGGGGGAAGGACGACACCTTCTGCCCCCTGGGGTTCACACTGCCGCTGGGGGGAAAGGACAACACCTTCTGCCCCCTGGGGTTCACACTGCCGCTGGGGAGGAAGGACGGCCCCTTCTGCTCCCTGGGGTACACACTGCCGCTGGGGGGGAAGGACGACACCTTCGGCCCCCTGGGGTACACACTGTCGCTGGGGAGGAAGGACGACACCTTCAGCTCCCTGGGGTACACACTGCCGCTGGGGAGGAAGGACGACACCTTCGGCTCCCTGGGGAACACACTGCCGCTGGGGAGGAAGGATGACACCTTCAGCTCCCTGGGGTACACACTGCCGCTGGGGAGGAAGGACGACACCTTCAGCTCCCTGGGGAACACACTGCCGCTGGGGAGGAAGGATGACACCTTCGGCTCCCTGGGGTACACACTGCCGCTGGGGGGGAAGGACGACACCTTCGGCTCCCTGGGGAACACACTGCCTCTGGGGAGGAAGGACGACACCTTCGGCTCCCTGGGGTACACACTGCCGCTGGGGGGGAAGGACGACACCTTCGGCCCCCTGGGGTACCCACTGCCGCTGTGGAGGAAGGTCGACACCTTCTGCTCCCTGGGGTACACACTGCCGCTGGGGGGGAAGGACGACACCTTCTGCCCCCTGGGGTTCACACTGCCGCTGGGGGGGGAAGGACGACACCTTCTGCCCCCTGGGGTACACACTGCTACTGGGAGGTGGAATTAGTTGGAGTATTCCACGTGGAGCAGTTTCTGGGACAGTCTCTCTGCATGTGGCCCTGCTGGTTACACGTGTGGCACCTGATGTACCGTGGAGGGGTTTGGTAGTTACCACCACCCGGACGCAGTGCTGGGGGGGGGTTAATGGTGGGAGGTGGGTTAGCAGCTCCCAAGATGGACCGCTCCCGTGCCCGCTGCTTTTCCATTATGGATTTGTGGACATCTGTCATTAACCATTCCAAGGTTTTCATGGGAAGCGTACCTGGGAAAAAGGCCAGTCTGCTTTGGAGTTCTCTTCCAAACTCATTCTGTGGAGCAATAAGAGGTACTGTAACCATGAGTTCCTTTCTATCTGCATCCCTGTAGTCTGCGGCCGCCTCCTCCTCCTTATGATGGAACGCTGTCCGAAAAATAGCCGGTTCCATCCTGCTGTAGCCAGGGGCGCTGTACGGATACTAGCGTTGCCCTCAATTTGTACTCCACGGAATGGTGTCTCCTGTAGCTGTCCTTCTGACCGTGGGAACAATTCCACCACTTGCCAACAAATGTAACGGAGCTGGAACACGCAGTCCAATTATCTCCGCTGGTATACGGTAAAATATCCAAGAAGCACTACAGTCTCACCATTCCCGACCTCCCATATTGGACGACACACAATTTGGGAGTCAAATGAATACTGACTTTATTTACCTTTACAGAAATATATATACATCTCTTTGGCCACAGATAATACACATGCCCATATTTGGCCACACACAATACACATAAAGAGAACAATAGGTGGGTCACACCTCCCTGGCAACTTTGATACAATCAGACATTGATTCAATTACACTTCTTTGTTCTTATCTGAGAATGAAAACACTGTATACAATAGACTTCCTTTATCTGTAACAGGATTATCTCCCATGCCAAGTAGCTGTAAATGTCTGGGACAATATTCTGCAGAGCATCAACCAACATACATATAGTAGGATCATATTTTAACCATAATAATCATAAAACAGGGTAAAACAGTGATGGGTTCCGCTACATTATATAAATAGCTATATTAGCTTCTAAATACATCAGTATCTTTTTTTTATTTAAATTATATAAAGAGCTATAATAGCTTCTAATTAGTGCCTCTATTTCTATTGGATTACTATGATATTTGCTATCTTGATCTAAAGTTTCCTCAATACGTTCCTGAATTAATATTTTTTTTAGTCTATTAGCTAATATTTTGCCTGCATTATTTCCCCAATAGTAGAGTTATTGCTAATACTTCTGGAGATTGTTATCTATTTGTTGCTGTGTTATTTTCCTATTTTGAGCTCGGAGTTGCATTATTATTTAATATCTTCAGTATTAGGCTTCATTTTATTACGTCTCTCTGTTTGTCTTAATTGAATAAATAGATCTATTAATGATTTTCCTTTCATTGTTTTGCTTTGGCTAGCCCATTTTAGTAAAGTTACCCTAATAAATGCTTTGTGAGCATACAATTCCATACAATCACATATTATAATTGTCAAACTGCGAGTTGTCGTCACGTTTTGCGGGACGCAGGTCGGGTCTAAAATGGAGGCTCTACGGCACCTCGATCTCGGTAAAAACTAACCGAGAAAAGCGGGATTTACAAAAAAATAAGAGCCGCGAGACATACAAAAAAAAAGGTTTTGTAGACGTAGTAGCTTTATAGTGTTAAATGAGTATGTGTTTTTTTTTTGTTTGTTTTTTGGTTGTTTGCTGCTTTTTATCTTTCAGGTTGTAGGGTTGGCTTAGAGGCATAGTAGAGGCTAAAAAATGTTAGTAATATATTGCTCTTGGAAATTTTTACTGGAGGTGATTCTTGTAATAGTACCCTTATATTTTAGTTAGAGTCTTATATGGTGTGGGTGTGAAAAGAAGAGAATTTATAGTTGAATTTTTGATGTGTTTTCACTATTTCTTGTACTATGCTGTTTTATCTTGGGCACATTTTGTTTGATAGATTGAAGTTAGGGTTTACTGTTAAAGGTTGTTGTAGGTAAAAGCTAATTAGTAGATACATGAGAAATGTGTCACTAATATTTGGTTAAAGATGGTGATTTGTGGGGCTTATTGTTGTTGGTGTGTTGTTGTTTTATTTTATTTTTTCTCTTGACATTGCTGCACAGCAAACATGTTCATTTTGTTTTCTTTTTTTTCACTTGTTAATACTGTACCTTGTTGGAAGTGTGATTTGAAGATAAATATCCCTGGATCCGCTGTTGGAAATCTTCGTGCGAGAGTTTTGACGCAGTGTCTGTTGTAAAAGAAAAAGATAAATGTTGTTTGATTATAATGTATTTCTCATGAATAGCATAGTTTACTTTTTGGAAAAGCAATGTGTTCTGATATTTGGTTTGTTTCTTGTGTGTAAAATGTTATTGATTTGAGAGTGTGTGAGAAAGCGTACAGCGCTGGCTGTAATTGATTAGTATGGTGTTTTGTGTAGACTAGAATTCTATTATTCTTTTACTGTAGTAGTTTGTTGGGCATAAAAAAGTATTTTTTTATACTGTATCTGTTTTCATGATTTGGTATGCTATGCTGTTTTTTGTGCACCACTTTAAAATTGTTCGACAGTTATAGTTTTTTGTAGAGTAAACATTAATGTTGGTTCCATTTTGTATATGTTAGCAATGTTTGGTGGCCTATCCTGTTTTGTGTCCACCACTTTTGGGATGCTGTATTTGGCTTGAGGCTGAGGGTTAAAGGTTGTTGTAGACTAAAGATGAATGTGAATTGTATTTTCTATATGTTGGAACTATTTGCAGTACTATCCTGTTTTGCGTCCGCCACTTTTGGGATGCTTCATTTGGCTTCTCTGTGAGGGTCAGAGGTTGTTGGAGAGTAAACAGGAATGTTAAGTTACTTTTCTATATGTTGGGACGATTTTTTGTACTATCCTGTTTTGTGTCCTCCACTTTTGGGATGCTCCATTTGCCTTCTGGGTAATGGTTGGAGGTTGTTGTAGAGTAAACAGGAAGAATAAGTTTGTTTTCTCTATGTTGCTAATGTTTGGTGTACTATCCTATTTGTGTCCGCCACTTGTATTTTAGTAATGCGTTGTTTTCATTTTTTTTTTCTATCCAAGTGTGCTTATTTGTGAATTGTATATGTGTTAGCAAAGTTTCTTGAAGTGTGGTGTTTTGGTTTTGCTGTAATTTGTATTGTGGCTTCTATTTTTTTGTTTGACTTCTGATATTGGCGGGCACTAAACTAAAGGTAAATGGTTAATTGTATATTCATTGTTTTGGTTTTGGAAAAGCATGGTCTTTTTCTGCATGTAATGTATATTTGTATCTTACCTCTTCTTCTTTCTTTCTGTTCTTTAAAAGTAATCCACTTTCACAGTCCACGGTGCAAATTCTTGAGTGACGCGGTTGACGCAGAGTCTGTTTGAATAGTGAAAAAAATGGGAAAGACTGAGCTGCAGGGTAAATATCTATGGGTGTCATTTGTTTTTTGTGGCATTAGTTACTGTGAATTAATGTCACTTGAATATATTTCTTTGATTAGTTTGAGTTAAGATTAGCTTGTTGTAGGGTTCATACACATATGTGTGCATTTCACATGTCACTATACATGAATGACCTCCTGGTTGGGAATGTCTGAAATGTTTTGTTTTTTTTAATGTTTTTTTGGGGGGGTCTTTCTTAATAAATTAAATGTATTATAGCTTACCTCTCAGTTGGAATTTGCAGATTGTGAAGTTGTAAATTCGGAAGTAATTCTCTTCTTAAGTAACGTCAGCAGCGACATGTCCAGTCACAACGTGCATCACCTGAGGAGAAATGTAGAATTTTGTGAAAAGTGGGCAGTATTTATAAACTTTTAGGTGCTTGAAACCGTTAGAATGCAATACGCATGGGCTATTTGCGTTCCAGTGTTAAATTTGCCTTCCATCCACCATTTTGCGGCTAATAGTTGTGTGTTTCATGTAAAATGGTGGGTAATAGCAGTGTGGTACGTGCCGCATAGTGTGTGTTACGTGCCTCGTGAACTGGTCTGGAGTGTTCGTTCCGTTTTGCGAGTAAGTGTAGTAGTTTTGCATCCTTAGCCTCGTTTTCGTTTTTTTCGGCGGCCATTTTTTCTCTTGCTTAGGTGATTTTTGAGTGTCTAAACTCTTTTATTTCGAGTTTAATTGAGCTGTAACTTCACTTTTCGAGGTCCTGGCTGCCTCCCCTTGCTGTGGGTAAGCTTTTTATGTATTTGTTTTGTGTATTTATTGTGTTTTTAATGTTTTCATGTGCACGTGTTTTGGGCGGTAAGGTCGTATTTTTGCGAGGTCGTAATGTTTTTTTTTCTAAGTTCCGTGTCTCGTATTTTTTTCTTGTAAGTCCGTAAAATTTTCAAGGTCCGCAGTTGCTGGCAAGGAGCGCCTTCGGCTTTGCAAGGGCTACGCGAGCCTGCAGCGTTATCAGCAACCCGCATGCTCACAACTATATATGTGATTACTATGTACAATTGATATTGGCAACATTTTCTGCAGTTAATGGATCCTTTAAGTAATACAAAATTAACAAACATTTAATATTGTTCAATGCAATAGAAGATTTATATTTTGGGGATTTTTTATTTTATTTTATATTCAGAATTAATATAATTATGTGTTATCAAATAAAGTACTGCTCTGTGTTACTTATATGCACAGGAATAAGAAAGAAAGAAAATCTAATTCCTAGTTGCAGAGCTAATGGCGGCTCCCATAGTGAGACTGTAGTAAATAGTAATTATAACAATCACAGATGGCGGCTCTTGAATACCCAATGATTATGCCCATCTGGCCGTCCTCTGATATTTGTGTCTGTACAATCAGTGTTAACATCTTCAGTGCTGGAAAGAGTAACACAAACCCCGCCATGCACTGACGTGTAACATGTATGTTGTAGACCGAACATGATACTTTTTATGTTGATATGAACCAGCCATCAGGAACATGGAGACATCACAGTACAGTCACCGTCTAACAACAGGTCACCACATATAAGAAAACAACTACTGTGATTAATTACATTTTGTTTAATGGAAGTTACATAATTATACATTATATCATATCTGAATCTATAGTATGTAATAATATCTATAATTGATACAATATTATGTATAACCGCTTTGTACTTTGTGATAACGCTGCTGTCACACTCAGGGTTCGTGCCCTTGTATCGGGCACCACAATGGAGTACTCAGGAGCCCTTTTAAAAATATCAGCAGTATTTATTTGCGTGTAGCAAAACAACATAACGGGTGCAAAACAAAATCCTAGCTTCTAATAGAAGCACTGACTTTACTCTTGGCTGTAGTTCCCTCACTATGCAAGATAAAGTCCACACAAAACAAAAGCTTACTGGTAGTGATGGCGCGAACATAAAATTTTCGGTTTGCAAACATCGGACGCGAACTTCAATCAAATGTTTGCGAACGGGCGAACCCGGCGAACCGCCATAGACTTCAATGGGCAGGCAAATTTCAAAACCCACAGGGACGCTTTCTGGCCACAATAGTGATGGGAAAGTTGTTTCAAGGGGACTAACACCTGGACTGTGGCATGCCGGAGGGGGATCCATGGCAAAACTCCCACGGAAAATTACATAGTTGATGCAGAGTCTGGTTTTAAGCCATAAAGGGCATAAATCAATTAACATTCCTAAATTGTTTAGAATAACATGCTTTAAAACATCAGGTATGATGTTGTTTCGATCAGGTAGTGTAAGGGTTACACCCGCTTCACAGTAACAGACCAATCTCCCCGTTTAACGCACCGCAAACAACCGCAAACAGTCCCTTTGCACAACCGCAAACTCCCCATTTGCACAAGGTTGGATACCAAGCTAGCCATGTCCCGTTCCTTGTCCTCACTGATGTCATTGAAGGTCTCTTCCTCCACCCAGCCACCAAGGGTCCCCGAAAGGTGACAACAAGCCCCCTGGGACGCCTGCTGTGTTTGGTCTTCCACCTCCTCAAAGCCACCTTCCTCCTCTGACTCCTCTTCTTCAGACTCCTCTCTCTGCGTTGCCTCTGTCTGCATTATTATAAGGTGTGTACTGTTAAGTAGTACTATTCCTATCGGTTTAATCCCTGTTACGTCCACTATTAGGGGACGTGTATATGGCATTGATTTTTGGAACAGGGAGATGGAAAAAGATGATTGGTCGGACCTCCTACTTCAAATTTGGGGCACTGCGCGTGCAATCTAAGGTGCCACCAGATATGAGTGTCACTGTGCACTGGCAAAAGTTGGCAGAGTAGATGCAATAGGCTTCACACACACGCCTGTAGGCAGGCAGCTGATATTCAATCTATTACAGTCAAAAAAGTGTTGTTTTATTTCACTTAGCACAATATAAGCTGTGAGCCTGACACAGGCAGGCAACTGAAATTAGATTAATTGTAGTGGAAGCTAAATACACAGCCTGGCTATCTATTTCCCTATTAAATCTCCAGCAGCTACACTATCTGTCCTCTCACAACGAATGCAGCTTCAGAATGATTCTAAAATGTATGCTGTCCTTCAGATGGAAGGCCCTGGAAGGAAGTGTATGCTGCTGATTGGCTGGAATGTGTCTGCTGACTGTGAGGTGCAGGGTCAAAGTTTCCTAAATGATAAAGAATAGGAGGCAAACCCAAGAGCGCATGTGTTCGCCGTCCGATGCGAACGCGAACATGCCAAAATCGCCGTGAATAGTCAGCGGGCGAACTGTTCGCAACATCTCTACTTACTGGATATCAAGTCTCCCTTGTAGCGGGGTATTTCCTCTGCAGAGCTCTCTCTCTCAGCTGGGTGCTAATCAGACCTTTAAAGGTGGAACCCAGCTGGGCCTGCTTGATTAGCCTGCTATGTTAACCCTTTCTTCCCTTAGTGAACACAGGGCTCTGCTCAGTCTCTCTCCCACGTACACTCCATCAATGATTCTGTTACAACTTGTACCAGAAAAATATATAAATATTGGTTTTATAAAGAGTAAAATGTCATAAAGATTAACAATAAATAAATTAAGTTTTTCATCGGAAACAAAAATCTCTGACAGATCCGGACAATAATAATGTTAATATATAACACCCGATAATATACAGGTGGTATAACATCCTATAATATACAGATAGTATAACACCCTATAATATACAGATGGTATAACACCCTATAATATACAGATCATATAACGCCCTATAATATAAAGATGGTATAACGCTGTATTATATACAGATGGTATAACATCCTATAATATACAGAAGGCATAACGTCCTATTATATACAGAAGGTATAACGTCCTATTATATACAGATGGTATAACGTCCTATTATATACAGATGGTATAACGCCCTATAATATAAAACCCTATAATATATTATTATAGTTCATTTTTAACGCGCCAAATATTCCGTAGCGCTGTACATAAGTTAAGTTCAGACAAAGATAAATACAGATTAACAAATAGCAAAGCAAGGGGGGCCCTGTCTTTGAGCTAGGAATCCAATGTTCCTGGTGCATTCCTAAAGTACTTGGGATAGAAACTCGCAGACTTACAATCTAAGGCATAGTGAGTGGTAAAAGAGGGAGAGAGAGGTGATAAGCAGTGATGGGAAAGGGTTGGATAATAGTGGAGAGCTGAGTAGGGTCAAGTGCTAGCGGGTTTCTGTTCGTGATGGTGGCAGGGGTTAGAGAGGGGTGGTGAGAGGAAGATGTGGTGAGTTTGAAGGTAAGAAAGTGGAGGTTGTGCTGAGATTGGTGAAGATAAGGTCAAGAGAATGTTCAGCATGATGAGTAGAAGAATCTGTTAGTTGTGAGAGGCCGAGGGAAGAGGTGAGTGCAAGCAGTTTGGCTGCAGCTGGGGAGGTGGGAGTGTCAATGGGAATGTTAAAATCTCCAAGTACCAGTGAAGGACAGGAGTGGTAAAAGAGGGTGAGAGAGGTGATAAGCGTGTTAGGGTGGAAGGTGATACGCTTCTTTAAAGAGATGCGTTTTATGTGAGGTTTTAAATATTTTGAGGCAAGAGGATAATCTGCTGGAACGAGGCACGGAGTTCCAAAGACTAGGCGCAGCACAAGAAAAGTCATGGATGCGGGAGTGAGAGGAGGTGATAAGAGTTGTAGAAAGAAGAAGGTCATTAGCAGAACAAAGAGGGCTGGTGGAGGAGTATTTAGAGATGAGAGCAGAGATGTATGGGGGAGCGTTATTGTTAGGGTCTTTGTAAGTTAGGGTTATGATTTTAAATTTTATTCTTGAGGCTAAGGGAAGCCAGTGGAGTGATTGACAGAGAGGTAATGAGAGGTGAGAGGTGGGTGGTGGGTAGGCCAACATGAAGCGAGTAGCAGTAGTCAAGTCGAGAGATGATGAGAGAGTGTATAAGGATTCTAGTTGTGTCTTATGTAAGAGAGTGGCGAATTCTGGAGATGTTTTTTAGATGGAGAAGACAAAATTTAGTAAGTGTATGTGAGGGATGAAAGACAGAGCAGGGTCCAGTAGAACTCCAAGACAACAGGCTTGGGAGGTGGGAGTGATGATGTCATTGTTGAGAGAGATGTGAGGAATTGACGCTGTGGGAGAGGGAGGGAAGATTAGGAGTTCAGTTTTAGACATGTTGAGTTTAAGATGGTGGGTGGACATCCAAGAGGATATACTAGAGAGGCAGTTGGAGACGTGTGTTAGAAGAGAGGGGGATAGATCTGGTGCAGAGAGGTAGATTTGAGTGTCATTTGCATAGAGATGATATTGAAGCCCAAAAGAGTTTATTAGGGTACCAAGTGAGAATGTGTAGATGGAGAAGAGGAGGGGTCCTAGGACTGATCCTTGGGGTACACCAACAGACAGGGGGTGAGGAGGAGAAGAAGAAGAGGTGTCGGAGGAGAAACTGAATGATCGATTTTGTAGGTATAAAGAGAACCACAAGAGAGCAGTGTCTCGAATACCGAGGGAGAAGAGGATATGGAGTAGAATTGGATGGTCGACAGTGTCAAAGGCAGCAGAGAGATCTAGAAGAAGAATTGAAAAATGACCCTTTGACTTGGCATTAAGCAGGACATTGGTGACTTTAATGAGAGTTGTCTCAGTGGATTGTTGGATCCGAAAGCCAGATTGGAATGTGTCAAGAAGGGAGTTAGAGGAAATAAAGCTGGTAAGGCGGTTTAAGACGAGCCGCTTCAGCAGTTTGGAAGCCTGGGGTAACAGAGAGATAGGGCGGTAGTTAGATGCGACGTCAGAGTCAGATGAGGGTTTTTTGAGGGTGGGTATAACTATGGCATGTTTTAGAGTAGATGGAAACATGCCAGTAATTAGGGAAGGGTTGAAAATATGTGTGAGAGCTGGGATTTGTGTGGTAGAGAGAGAAGAGATGAGCTCAGATGGAATAGGATCCTGACGACAGGTAGTGAGGCGAGTGGATGATAGAAGTTTGAAGGATCAAAGCAGCTTAAAGTGGCTGTGGGATTGGAGAAGGGAGAAGACTGGGTGTTGTTGGTTGGTTTAGACGGTGGAGTGTGAGAACCACTATGAGATAAGAGTTAATTGCGGATGTTTTGAATTTTATAAATAAAATGGTTGGCGAAGTCTTCAGCTGTGAGAGAGGAAGGGATGGGAGGAGGTGGTGGGCGGAGGAGAGTATTTAAAGTGGCCATGATATTAGTGATGTAAACTGGATGTATCGTATTAGTGTAGTATGCCATGGTTGTGGGTGAGAGTGAGGGCATCTGCGTGTGTTTATGGGGGATAGAGTGTCAAGGGTGTAAGAGAGAGTGAGGTGGCAGTGGCAGGGCAGTTGAGGTTGGTGATGGGAAGTGGTTGGATAATAGTGGAGAGCTGAGCAGGGTCAAGAGCTAGCAGGTTTCTGTTCGTGATGGTGGCAGGGTTTAGAGAGTGGTGAGAGGAAAATGTAGTGAGGTTGAAGGTAAGGAAGTGATGATCAGATAGACGCACTGGACGGATGACCGGGATTGGTGAAGACAAGGTCAAGAGATTGTCCAGTTTGATGAGTAGAAGAATCTGTTAGTTTTTGAGGTCAAGGGAAGAAGTGAGTGCAAGCCGTTTGGCTGCTGCTGGGGAGGTGGGAGTGTCAACAGCAATGTTAAAATCTCCAAGTACCAGTGAAGGAACAATGGAGGAGAGAAAGTGAGGGAGCCTGGCATAAAAGTGATCAAGAAATTGAGAGGTGGTTTAACGTCCTATAATATACAGATGGTATAACGCCCTATAATACACAGATGGTATAAAGCCATATAATATACAGATGGTATAACGCCCTATTGATTTGTCTATGGATTTGGCTCATAACAGTTACAGGACCACTCTGGTCAGTTCTATCTATAGGGTCTGTGGGGCAAATAAACATCATAATTTCCATTTTTGTAAATTAAAAAAAAACTTTATTAGTTTACTTTTATATACAATTATTTTTACTGCAGGCTCCCATTTTATTCTAACAGGCCTGCAGGGCATTTACTTGTAAATTCATTAGATTTGTATTAAACAAAATAAAACCAATGTCATTTGAAGCTAAGGAGGTGTGGAAAGGGCATCTTTGCAAAGCGCACAATCTTGAGTGTGTCTAACACGACGTACCCGGCCGGTGTTCTCAGTCTCTTGGTTCTAAGACATATGCCGTCTATGGTGTCCTAATCCATGGTATAATGTACGTATAGTGTGATGACGCCTTTGAGTTGCATGTAACCACTGAGTCTGATGTTGTGTACTTTCCACGTGTGCGTGAAGGGGTGTCCCAAAGCATAAATAGAAGTATCTTTATTGGTAAAATTCCGATACAATTCGGGTAAGTAAAATCTTTTGAAAAGAACAATTAAACCAAGTAAAAGTTACAGATGCGTTTCGCTGCCGTAATCTTCAGCTTCCTCAGTGTCAAAAAAGTTTCCTAAAACAGGAGATTGATAGGAGTGTGCATGAGTATACATGTTCCTTAGTTCACAATTATAAAAGCGATAAACATACAATGTGAAATGTAACCTTTATAATAACTAGGTATGTATGAATAAGGTTTATATGTCTTGTGTGCATAGAAATATCAAGACTAATAGGATTACTGATGGATCATAAAAGTGCTAAATGATGTGTAGAGAGAGGACCTTGAGGGCAACATAAGCCCTGGTTTAAATGTGCTTGTATCTGGTGTACATCTATGGAGTGGTGACTCCTCTACTATGTGTAGGTAGCTGGTGATACATATAATTACTGTTGTCTAGTTGACTAGGTTAAGAGGTTCTTTGTAGTTCCATACTCCTATGGTAGTTACTAACCGTCCTTTGGGGATATGCTGACATGGTTGGGGTGGCCCCATACTTACGGAATAAACAGTATGGGCTATGAATACATATACCTATCTCTTTGGGAATATAGAGCAAGGAGATGATGCATTTATAGAACCATATGTGTAAACCATAATATATAAAAGCATAAATGTATATGGATTTAAACACATAAATGATATGTAGAATATAAGGAGCAATAGTGAATGATACACATATAAAAAAACATAAGGCAATAAGGATAAGAGTGTGGATTCATACACAAGAGTCACAGCAATATATAAGGACATGTACAAACATGATATATAAAAAAAGATGGATCATATACACACACACACATATATAAATATATTTAAGGCTAATTTAAGGCTATAGTCAGAGAAGATATTTATGGTGGACCTAGTGATAAAGTTGAATGTTTGTGGGTAGAGTTAAATAGCGGAGCAGCAAATTCCAAAAGAATATTAGTAGGAGTATGCTATAAACCCCCAAATATAGCTGAAAGTGAGGAAATACAATTATTGTTACAGATTGGAAATGCAGCTAAGCATGGGCAAGTTCTAATAATGGGAGATTTTAATTACCCTGAAATAAACTTAGTTCAGCTAAGGGGAGCAGGTTCTTGTGTACACTCAGGGATCATTATCTGGCCCAGGTTATACAAGAGCCTACTAGAAATGAAGCTATCTTAGATTTACTCATTACAAATAATATTGATATTGTGTCAAATGCTAGAATAGGGCAACCTTTGGGAAACAGTGATCACAACACAGTCTCATTTAAGATTGAATTAAAAAAAAAACATTTTAAGGGGCCAACAAAAACTCTTAATTTTAAAAGGGCAGATTTTAACGGTCTAAGGGCAGCAATACAAAGTATAGACTGGGACGAAGAACTGATAGGTAAAAACACTGAACATAAATGGACAACATTTAAATCCTTACTAAATATACATACACATCGGCATATACCGTGTGGGAATAAAAGTAAAAGGAGTAAATCACAACCCATGTGGCTTAACAATGATTTAAAGATCAAGATACGGAGTAAAAAACAGGCATTTAAATTATACAAACAAGAGGGGGCCGAGACTGCTTTACGTAAGTACAAGGAAATCAACAAGGCAGTAAAAGGGCGATTAGACTGGCTAACATAGAAAATGAAAAATTAATTGCAAAAGAGAGTAAGACTAATCCTTAAATATTTTTTAAGTATATTAATGGGAAGAAGGCGAGGAAGGAAGCTATAGGAACATTAGAATGTGAAACAGGCTGTCTGAAAATTAATGACCAAGAAAAGGCAGATGAGCTAAATAGGTTCTTTTCTTCGGTATACACAAGGGAGGTACCAGTGGTTGGGACACGGCAACATAATGGGGCTACACTACCTTTGCCAAATAATTGGTTAACACAGGAAGTAATCCAAAAGAGGTTGGAAAAAATAAATGTTAATAAAGCCCTGGGTCCTGATGGAATACATCCAAGGGTACTAAGGGAACTGGGTTCTGTAATAGACAAACCATTATATTTAATTTTTCAAGATTCACTCAACACAGGGTATCTACCAGATGACTGGAGAAAAGCTGATGTGATACCTATATTTAAAAAGGGAGCAAGAGCAAATCCGGGGAATTATAGACCAGTGAGCCTCACTTCTGTAGTGGGGAAGCTTTTAGAAGGGTTAATAAGGGATAATATACAAGAATATGTCTATCTGAACAGGATTATAAGTAGGAGTCAACATGGGTTTATGAGGGATAGGTCATGTCAAACAAATCTAATTAGTTTCTATGAGGAGGTTAGTAGGAACCTGGATCAAGGCAACTCAGTGGATGTAGTCTTTTTGGATTTTGCAAAGGCTTTTGATACAGTGCCACATGGGAGACTATTGGGCAAACTAAGGGATACAGGAATTGCAGTAAATATATGCTCATGGATTGAGAGCTGGCTAAAAGAGAGGAAGCAAAGGGTTGTTTTAAATGGAACATACTCTGATTGGACTAATGTGGTAAGTGGGGTTCCTCAGGGTTCAGTATTAGGTCCTCTCCTTTTTAACATAATTATTAATGACTTAGAGGTAGGATTGGAGTGTGGTGTCTCCATTTTCGCTGATGACACGAAGTTGTGCAAGGTAATTAAATCAGAAAATGATGTGCTTTCCCTCCAAGGGGATTTACATAAAATTGAGGAATGGGCATCTAAATGGCAGATGAGATTTAATATGAATAAATGTAAGGTTATGCATCTGGGAAGGAAAAATAGCCATGCAATTTATAATCTTAATGGAGCAAATCTTGGTGTATCAGATATTGAAAGGGATTTGGGAGTGCTTGTGGACAACCACCTAGGTAACAGTGCTCAAAGCCAAGCAGCAGCTGCAAAGGCAAATAAAATATTAGCATATATTAAGAAGGGTATAGAAGCAAGGGAATCAAATATAATTCTGCCACTATACAAATCTCTAGTACGCCCTCATTTGGAATATAGAGCACAATTTGGGGCACCACTTCATAAAAAGGACATTTTAGAGCTGGAAAAGGTACAGAGGAGGGCAACAAAACTAATTAGGGGAATGGAAGGGCTAAGTTATGAAGAAAGACTAACCGAATTAAACTTATTTTCTCTAGAAAAAAGGCATCTAAGAGGAGATATGATTACCTTATATAAATACATCCAGGGTCAGTATAGGGAATTGTCAAGGGAGCTTTTTGTACCAAGAGGTTTTCAACTGACAAGAGAACATCCCTTGTGGTTAGAAGTAAAAAGATTCCACCTTAAAGAAAGAAAAGGGTTCTTCAAGGCTGGTTAATCTGTGCAATTCTCTACCAAGGAAGGTGGTGACAGCGGATTTGATAGATAACTTTAAAAGGGGACTGGATTTATTTCTAATTAAGAAGGGAATTCAGGGTTATCCCGGATAATTAGAGAGAGAGTATTGATCCAGGGAGGAATCCGATCGCCAGTATCTGGGGTAAGGAAGGAATTAATTTATTTTTCCCTTTGAGACGATTGGCAAAGTTTCACTTGGGTTTTTTCTGTTTGCCTTCCTCTGGATTAATTACTAATTAAAAATAAAATAAAAAAAGTTGATTAATAATTGATGAACAATTAACAACTAATTCTCATATCGCAGATCGGAGGAGATCTTAAAAGGTTGAACTTGATGGACTGAAATTCTTTTTTCAACCTTGATTACTATGTAACTATGTAACCATGAAGGCAAAATTGGCCAGAAGGATTAAATTAGAAAACAGAGTACATGCCTAGAACCGGAAGTGATGTCACTTTCGGTTATCTGGCTTCAATATCCGTCCCCATCGAGTGGTGTTTAATTCTATATAGCACTGCTATCAAATTCACTCAAAAACAAGATGATACATAACCATATGAGACATCAACACATGGTTTATAGAGGGATATTCCAAAAATCAAGCAAAAGTTAGTTAAGAAAACAGAGCACATTCGTAAAACCAGAAGTGACATCACTTCCTGTTGTCCATCTTCATATCCATCCCCATTAAGTGAAACTAAAAAATAGTCTATGTGATGTATAATAACTTGGTGAGCAGTAAAAATAATTGATATATCCATTGTAAACATATTAAATGAAAACTCTATATTAATATGAATATAAGAAATGTGACTGATAGGAAAAATATGCATATATAAACATAAATGCGGGATCAGTGAGTGTAATTGAGGCTAATTAATATATGAGTTATAAACATTATAAATGTATACTAATTAAAACTTGATGGAAAATATATACATATATGAATATGTGTGAATAGAAGTTGATTGTATATATGTATAATGTCCCTCATTGCCTGCTGCCTGCGACACACAATTACGACCCGCGGGACATAGAAAAAAAATACACAAGGTCCTAAAACACACGTAACAGCGCAAACACAAAACCATGAAAACACACACAAAAACACAATAATAATTAAAAAAAAACACTCACCGACAGCACGGGGGGACAGCCAGGACCTCTAGCAGTGAGGTTGAATGACAATTTAAACCCAAATTTGCCCCGTTTCGCCACTCAAAAATCGCCTAAGCAAGAAAAAAATTGGCGGCGAAAAAAATAAAATGAGGCTCCATGACCCAGGACCCAGAAAAACACTGCTAAACACGTACGAGTGCCCCCCCTGCATTTAAAACCTCTAAATACCCTCTTACGGCTCCTTAAAGGGCCCGCGCCACACAAACACTTAGGGCTGGCAGCAGGGTTACTGTAACTACCCCCACTGGCACCTAACATTAGCCCCCCAGTGATTAACCCTGTCACTCATGGGGTCAATACAGACCCCCATAATCCATTAATTAACCATGTCACTCATGGGAGTCAATACAGACCCCCATGATCCCTTAATTAACCCCGTCACTCTTGGGGGGTTAATGCAGACCCCCATAAGCTCTTAATTAACACTGTCACTCATAGGGGTCAATACAGACCCCCATAATCAATTAATTAACCCTGTCACTCATGGGGGTCAATACAGACTCCCATAATCCATTAATAAACCCCATCACTCATGGGGTCAATAAAGACCCTTATAAGCCCTTAATTAACCCTGTCACTCATGGGGGTTAATACAGACCCTCATAACCCTCTATTTACCCCATCAGTCCCATAAGGGTATAGAAAGACCCTTATGGGGCAGTTACAACCCCAACATTTATGTTATAAGTGCCATGACGGTCCTCAAGGACTCTCATCACACTAACTACAAACACTACACTGCACAATTACCACCAATAAACCATTACATCTAAAATAACCTCCCTCTACACTAATCTAATAACGCCTACACTACCTACCTACACTACCTACGTACCCCATAATAAACCCCACCACCACACTAATTACACAAAATAATAAAAGCTAACTCACAAAAAGAAATAAAACCTAAGTCACAGAAAACAAAATCTACATTACACAAAATAAAAAAACTAAGTCACAAAAATAAAAAAGGAACAGAAAACAGAAAAAAACATACAAAAAAACATTACAACCCCCCCTACTACAGAAAATAGAAAACAAATTACACAACTGAAAAGGAAATACATACAAAATATATACAGTACATTACAATACAGTACAAATGAAATAAAATACAACACCCCCCTATCTAAAATATACTATCTCAAATACACACATATCCCACTATCTAAAATACATTACATCCTATCTAAACTATACACATACCACACTATCTAAAATACATTAAATACTATCTAACATACCTACATATCGCACTATCTGTGACTGATCCGAGTGATCTTACATTTGGGGCCTGCACATAATCCCTGACTAACCTTGTTGGAGCAGTTAACATCTCTCAGTAAACCCATATATAAGAGACCGCAGACACTAGTTCCTGCATATACTTCCCCTCTCGAGTCTTTAGGATCACATTCATTGATGAGCCTGAAGGGGAGAAACCAGTTGACTCCTGCATACCTTGTGGTAGACAAAGAGGAGATATGGTAGAAGCTTCTCCCAATCTCCCTCTTGGTTCATGAAGGCACGGAGCATTTGTTTCAAGGTACCATTGAAGACACCGTTGTTTGGGGATGATAGGGCGAGGTGCTTGATCCTTCATAGCCCACATAGCCGTCGGGTTAGTTCAGCCAGGAACTGGGTAACTCTATTGGACAGAATCTCCCTTGGGAACCTTATCCAGGAGAATTCAACCATTAGCTATAAATCTAGCCAGGGAAATGGTCTCAGGGTAGCGGGCAGCGTAGTCTACCTTCATAAGGATATATTTATTCACTGTCTTGCTGGGTCTCACTAGGGGTCCTATGATATCAATAGTGACCTTATGGAATGGGGTATCCATAATGGGCAAATAAGAAACCTGTTGTTATTGTATCCGGGGAATTAGAGCCAAACTGTGCACTGATACTGACAGAGAAATGTTGGCTAGTTATTATTTAATGTATTTTACTAAATAATAAAAGAACGTCTTTCCCACTTTGATCCTTCATCAGACAATCAGAGGCTCTCATGGGAGGGTTGGCTGGGATTTTCCTATAGTAACTGATTTATAGGATCTGTGATGGGTAATTCAGTATCTAGGTACAAGATGTATTTGTTCTTAAAGCTTCCTGTTATAGACCCGCATTCATACATTTACTAGTGATGGTGTGTATAAAAATATTGTAATTATTCTTATAAAATAAAGATGATATTTTATTTTTGCTCCATGAGATCATCATTTTATATGTGTACAACTATAAGGACATGTACACGTGTTTATACAATACAGTGTTTAATATAATACACAAGATATATATTTATTTGTCTGCTGTTTTATGATGTGTAGAATATTAGGTTTGTTAATAAAAGCTTAAATCAGATGCCGACCAGTTATAGTGTCTGAGGAGGGGTGTAGATAATAATTGGGTTATATAGTGTCTGAGGAGGGGTGCAGATAATTATTGGGGTTTATAGTGTCTGAGGAGGGGTGCAGGTAATAATTGGGATATATTGTGTCTGAGGAGTGGGTGCAGGTAATAATTGGGGTATATAGTGACTGAGGAGGGGTGCAGGTAATAATTGGGGTACATAGTTACATAGTTACATAGTATTTAAGGTTGAAAAAAGACTTTCAGTCCATCAAGTTCAACCTTTTAAGATCTCCTCTGATCTGCAATATGCGGATTAACTATTAATTCATTAGTTGTTAATTAATTAATTATTAATCAATTATTTAATGTTTTTTTTATTTTATTATTATTAATTATTCCAGAGGAAGGCAAATATAAAAATTAAAAAAAACAAGCGAGACTTAGCCAATTGTCTCAAGGGGAAATGTAAAAAATTTGGATCATTACTGTCTCTCTAATTATCCATGATAACCCTGAATACCCTTTTTAATTATAAATAAATCTAGTCCCCTTTTAAAGTTATCTATCGAATCCACTGTCACCACTTCCTCTGGTAGAGAATTCCACAGATTAACCACCCTAACTGTAAAGAACCCTTTTCTTTCTTTGAGGTGGAATCTTTTTACTTCTAACCTCAAGGGGTGTCCTCTTGTCAGTTGAAAACCTCTTGGCACAAAAAGCTCCCCCGACAAATCTTTATACTGACCCTGGATGTATTTATATAAGGTAATCATATCTCCTCTTAGACACCTTTTTTCTAGAGAAAATAAGTTTAATTTGGTTAGTCTTTCTTCATAACTTAGCCCCTCCATTCCCCTTATTAGTTTTGTTGCCCTTCTCTGTACCTTTTCCAGCTCTAAAATGTCCTTTTTATGAAGTGGTGCCCAAAATTGTACTCCATATTCCAAATGAGGGCGTACTAGAGATTTGTATAGTGACAGAATTATATTTGCTTCCCTTGATTCTATACCCTTCTTAATACATGCTAATATTTTATTTGCCTTTGCAGCTGCTGCTTGGCTTTGAGCACTGTTACCTAGGTGGTTGTCCACAAGCACTCTAAAATCCCTTTCAATATCTGATACACCTAGATTTGCTCCATTAAGATTATAAATTGCATGGCTATTTTTCCTTCGCAGATGCATAACCTTACATTTATTCGTATTAAATCTCATCTGCCATTTAGATGACCATTCCTCAATTTTATGTAAATCCCCTTGGAGGGAAAGCACATAATTTTCTGATTTAATTACCTTGCACAACTTTGTGTCATCAGCGAAAATGGAGACCCCACACTCCAATCCTACCTCTAAGTCATTAATAAATATGTTAAAAAGGAGAGGACCTAATACTGAACCCTGAGGAACCCCACTTACCACATTAGTCCAATCGGAGTATGTTCCATTTACAACAACCCTTTGCTTCCTGTCTTTTAGCCAGCTCTCAATCCATGAGCAGATATTTACTGCAATTCCTGTATCCCTTAGTTTGCCCAATAGTCTCCCATGTGGCACTGTATCAAAAGCCTTTGCAAAATCCAAAAAGACTACATCCACTAAGTTGCCTTGATCCAGGTTCCTACTAACCTCCTCATAGAAACTAATTAGATTTGTTTGACATGACCTATCCCTCATAAATCCATGTTGACTCCTACTTATAATCCTGTTCAGATAGACATATTCTTGTATATTATACCTTATTAACCCTTCTAAAAGCTTCCCCACTACAGAAGTGAGGCTCACTGGTCTATAATTCCCCGGATTTGCTCTTGCTCCCTTTTTAAATATAGGTATCACATCAGCTTTTCTCCAGTCATCTGGTAGAGACCCTGTGCTGAGTGAATCTTGAAAAATTTAATATAATGGTTTGGCTATTACAGAACCCAGTTCCCTCAGTACCCTTGGATGTATTCCATCAGGACCCGGGGCTTTATTAACATTTATTTTTTCCAACCTCTTTTGGATTACTTACTGTGTTAACCAATTATTTGGCAAAGGTAGTGCAGCCCCATTATGTTGCCGTGTCCCAACCACTGGTACCTCCCTTGTGTATGCCTTTTCCTGGTCATTAATTTTCAGATGGCCTGTTTCACATTGTAATGTTCCTATAGCTTCCTTCCTCGCCTTCTTCCCATTAATATACTTAAAAAATATTTTAGGGTTAGTCTTACTCTCTTTTGCAATTAATTTTTAGTGTCTAAGAAGTGGGTGCAGGCAATAATTTGGGTATATAGTGACTGAGGAGGGGTGCAGGTAATAATTGGGGTACATAGTGTCTAAAGGAGTGGGTGCAGGTAATAATTGGGGTATATAGTGTCTGAGGAGGGGTACAGGTAATAATTGGGGTATATAGTGTCTGAGGAGTGGGTGCAGGTAATAATTGGGGTATATAGTGTTTGATGAGTGGTTGCAGGTAATAATTGTGGTATATACCCCCACTTCCTCTACACCAGGTGCACACACAGCTTCTAACTACCCCCATTGAAGCATGGCGCACATACTGCTTTGTCCCAAAAACTTTGGATTTAACCAGATCTCATTAAATTAGAATAATATGTTGGTAATTACACTACCCTCCGTTACCTCACATCTGTGACCCCATGTCCAGTAACAGTTACCCCAGATATCATTCCACTGAGTCCCTCACATTTCTCAGTTTATTATACCAACGACTGACCATCTCTATTTCCTTTCCACTGCTATCCACATTGCACATCCGGTATATCTAATATATACCTCAAATAAGCCCATTTTCACCACATGACACGCTATGCTGAGGCCAAAATCCCTAATCAAAATGACTTACTGGATCGTCCAGCTCCCCCATCCCAAGTGCATCCATCATGCCCCACCCCCCCATGCCTCTACACCACTAGCCACAGCATTTTCGCCCCAAGTTCAGTTCACCTCCCTCTACGCACGTCAACAGTGCTCTTACGGCGGTGCCATTTCTAAACACACGCTGGAGTCTCTGAATCACAATCACTAGCGCTTTGCATGATGAACATCAGCATGTCACTTCCAGAAGCCCCCCCCCCCCCCGTCACTTCCAGGAGCCCCCCTCGCAGTGCCTCACGTCTGCTCCGTCCCCACCTTTCTCAGCACAGCAGCGTTCCATACAAATCCGAAAATCGTTACCCTGATACTAACCTTACCAAGTGAGTGCAATAACTTCATTAGACTCAATTGCTGCTAGTTTCATGTGGTTATTATGGGTTAGTAAAGATACCTTAGCCATACCGCTGCGTAGCTAATACATTTATAAGTTCCGCTTTTTAATACTGCCAGACTTTTTAAACAACACTGTGGCAATTGTGTGCATTTAAATACCACATTCTGTATAGTATAAGTTAAAGATGCAACTAATAGTGATGTCGCGAACGTAAAATTTTAGGTTCGCGAACCGCGAACGCGAACCGCCGCAAATGTTCGCGAACCGGCGAACATCGGCGAACCGCCATAGACTTCAATGGGCAGGCGAATTTTAAAACCCACAGGGACTCTTTCTGGCCACAATAGTGATGGGAAAGTTGTTTTAAGGGGACTAACACCTGGACTGTGGCATGCCGGAGGGGGATCCATGGCAAAACTCCCACGGAAAATTACATAGTTGATGCAGAGTCTGGTTTTAAGCCATAAAGGGCATAAATCACCTAACATTCCTAAATTGTTTGGAATAACATGCTTTAAAACATCAGGTATGATGTTGTATCGATCAGGTAGTGTAAGGGTTACACCCGCTTTACAGTAACAGACCAAACTCCCGGTTTAACGCACAGCAAACAACCAAAAACAGTCCCTTTGCACAACCGCAAACTCCCCATTTGCACAAGGTTGGATACCAAGCTAGCCATCTCCCGTTCCTTGTCCTCACTGATGTCATTGAATGTCTCTTCCTCCACCCAGCCACCAAGGGTCCCCGAAAGGTGACAACAAGCCCCCTGGGACGCCTGCTCTGTTTGGTCTTCCACCTCCTCAAAGCCACCTTCCTCCTCTGACTCCTCTTCTTCAGACTCCTCTCACTGCATTGCCTCTCTCTACATTATTATAAGGTGTGTTAAGTAGTACTACTTGTAACGGATCTACTGGCACCCCGACCGGGTACCTCCGTTGATGGATGCGTCCTAGCTTGCGTCGAGGCCTACAAGCACTGCACCGGACACCAAAACCACCACAGACTCCAAGGATAGTACGACAGGAACAAGCGTTCAGTAGTTACAGCTCAAGGGAGTATGCAAAAGCATAGCAATCCCCAGTATGATATAGCGATCCCTTCAATAACGAGACAAGGCTACGTTTTGAAGGGTCAAGTAGAACTATCTTTTAATGACAGGGAATCTCCTTTTATGCAATGGTGCCCTCTGAAGGGCTACACCCACATAATTATCACAACAGCCAATTATATACATGGTTCAATCCCCACGTCTCCTCCCCTCAGATAACAGGTAACACAATTAAAACAGACACAATTTTAACCACATTCTGGATGTACCCCAAATACAAGGGGTACACCTTTAAGTCCCGCACCATTCAATATCTCTCACCCAGGGGAACAACATATACAAAAATGGCATGAATCAGACCAGGGGTTCAAAAGTTAGTAAAAGTATGTTTTAACACATAACACACAGACATTGCACATATCCCCCATACAATACACATATAGGACAATAGGTGAGTCACACCTCCCTGGCAACTTGGATACAATCAGACATTAATTAGATCATTCTTCTTTGTTCTTATCAGAGAATGAAAACACTTTGGAAAATGCAAGGATCCTTTACAACTTTCTTATCTCTTGAATCTCTGTAACAGGATTATCTATTAGCCTAGGTCTGCAAAAGTCTGGCTAATATTCTGAGCCAATATATTCTGTAGAACATCAACCAACATACATATAGTAGGATCATATTTTAACCATAATAATCATAAAACAGTTTAAAACAGTGATGGGTTCCGCTACACACCTCCCCCGTGACCATAAGCCGGCATACACGGTCTGATCCCAACGGATCGGCCTGGGGATGTCCGGACAAAAGTATTTGTTGGTCAATTCTCTAGTTTGACAACCCATCAGCATTACTGCAATTCACATTTACTCACATTTCCCATATCCCCAGATAGCTGGGATCTGAGCGCACAAAACTACTGAATAGCGCTCAGATCCTCTTCACACAGTTCAATTGCCATGTAGCTAAAGTCTTTCCCATAGTCTTTCATTATATGAATGGGCTTCATGGCACAGTTATCTGGGGTATCATGGTTCACACAGGGCAAGTACAGAATGACCCCCCTGTATGTAAAGGGCCAGAATGAGTGACATTCACTCTGGTATGGCCGAACACTGGTTCCAAAGGGCAATATGTACCAGGGCCATAGTCGCAGGGCAGGAGGCTGGCAAACAGTCCTCTCCAAGCCAAAGTGGCGAAGGGCACTTCGTCACACATCTCTCCTTTGGGGGGAAGTCTAAACAGGCACCTGGATATTTTGCTGTGGTGATGGGGCAACACGCTGAGGGGACTTGAGGGGCAGAGGCCAGCGGCACCCTGCCCTGATGCCAGCTCTTCTGCTGGTATAACCTGCAGGACATCCTGCTCTGTACAAGGGACAAAGGGAGGGCAGAGGCCGACTGCACTCTGCCCCGCTGTCAGCTCTTCTGCTGGGGTACTTGGGACATATTCCGGCTCAGTAGCCAGGGAAACGTGGGGGTCAGTGGGGGTTAACATTTCCTCTGTTAACCCTGGGGCCACATTAGAAGTTAGCTGGGGAGGGGAATTTGTACTTACCCCCTCCTCCGGTTGTCCCAGTGACGGTAGTTGGGGATCTGGACAAGCTGTGGGCGCAGAGACCACGGTCCCATCTGCGCTGTCTGGGAGATTGGTGTCTCCCCTGGTTAGGGTAAACTGTCGCTGGGGGGAAGGACGACACCTTCTGCCCCCTGTGTTTCACACTGCCGCTGGGGGGGAAGGACGACACCTTTGGCCCCCTGGGGTACCCACTGCCGCTGTGGAGGAAGGTCGACACCTTCTGCTCCCTGGGGTACACACTGCCGCTTGGGGGGAAGGACGACACCTTCTGCCCCCTGGGGTTCACACTGCCGCTGAGGGGGAAGGACGACACCTTCTGCCCCCTGGGGTTCACACTGCCGCTGGGGGGAAAGGACGACACCTTCTGCCCCCTGGGGTTCACACTGCCGCTGGGAAGGAAGGACGACACCTTCTGCTCCCTGGGGTACACACTGCCGCTGGGGAGGAAGGACGACACCTTCGGCCCCCTGGGGTACACACTGCTGCTGGGGAGGAAGGACGACACCTTCAGCTCCCTGGGGTACACACTGCCACTGGGGAGGAAGGACGACACCTTCAGCTCCCTGGGGTACACACTGCCGCTGGGGAGGAAGGACGACACCTTCGGCTCCCTGGGGAACACACTGCCGCTGGGGAGGAAGGACGACACCTTCGGCTCCCTGGGGTACACACTGCCGCTGGGGGGGAAGAACGACACCTTCGGCCCCCTGGGGTACACACTGCTGCTGGGAAGGAAGGACGACACCTTCAGCTCCCTGGGGTACACACTGTCGCTGGGGAGGAAGGACGACACCTTCTGCCCCCTGGGGTAAACACTGCCGCTGGGGGGGAAGGACGACACCTTCTGCCCCCTGGGGTTCACACTGCCGCTGGGGGGAAGGACGACACCTTCTGCCCCCTGGGGTTCACACTGCCGCTGGGGGGAAGGACGACACCTTCTTCCCCCTGGGGTTCACACTGCCGCTGGGGGGGTAGGACGACACCTTCAGCCCCCTGGGGTTCACACTGCCGCTGGGGGGGATGGACGACACCTTCTGCCCCCTGGGGTTCACACTGCCGCTGGGGGGGGAGGACGACACCTTCTGCCCCCTGTAGGGCCGGTAGAGAGACCTCGGTCCCATCTCTACCTGCCATCTGGAGGTCATCCCAGGACCAGTCAATGAAGTCTGGTTCTGCTTGTCGAGTAGGTTGGGGCTGCACGAAGCTGAGCAGATGTTGGTAGTCCTGCTCCAGCTCCCACTCTCTCGTTACCAGGTGGGTCATGTCTTTCTTCACCTCGCCTTCGTCATCCCAGACATACATGCCCATCCGATAGTCGTAGATGTCCCAAAACCTAGACTCCTCTGTGCTGCCAAGATCAATGTCGTCCTCCAAGGCATCCCATAATAAACCTGGGCCATCATAATCATCCCCCTCTGGTAAGTCGTGTTCAGCCGTCCAGGGGGTAAGTCAAACGGTATGCCACCAGAGGGCCTGGTATGCGTTGTCTAGCCAGAGCTCTCGCCATACCAGGGTCTCTAGTCTTGTCACCCACTCATCCAGGGGCTGCTCTCCCAATAGATACATCCGCATCGCCACACGCTTCTGTAGCCGCTGCTCATCACTGGGGAGACTCTCACCTCGCCGCCATTGGGCATCTTCCAGGGCATCATACCAGAGTTCCTTTCTGTCTGCATCCCTGTAGTCCGCGGCCGCCTCCTCCTCCTCATCATGAAACGCTGTCTGAAAACTAGCCGGTTCCATCCTGCTGTAGCCAGGGGCGCTGTACGGATACTAGCGTTGCCCTCAATTTGTAACTCCAAACGTTACGGGTGTCTCCGTGCTGCTTTTCCTCTTACTAGGACGCCATCCCACCACTGCCAGCCAATGTAACGGATCTACTGGCACCCCGACCGGGTACCTCCGTTGATGGATGCGTCCTAGCTTGCGTCGAGGCCTACAAGCACTGCACCGGACACCAAAACCACCACAGACTCCAAGGATAGTACGACAGGAACAAGCGTTCAGTAGTTACAGCTCAAGGGAGTATGCAAAAGCATAGCAATCCCCAGTATGATATAGCGATCCCTTCAATAACGAGACAAGGCTACGTTTTGAAGGGTCAAGTAGAACTATCTTTTAATGACAGGGAATCTCCTTTTATGCAATGGTGCCCTCTGAAGGGCTACACCCACATAATTATCACAACAGCCAATTATATACATGGTTCAATCCCCACGTCTCCTCCCCTCAGATAACAGGTAACACAATTAAAACAGACACAATTTTAACCACATTCTGGATGTACCCCAAATACAGTGGGTACACCTTTAAGTCCCGCACCATTCAATATCTCTCACCCAGGGGAACAACATATACAAAAATGGCATGAATCAGACCAGGGGTTCAAAAGTTAGTAAAAGAAAGTTTTTACACATAACACACAGACATTGCACATATCCCCCATACAATACACATATAGGACAATAGGTGAGTCACACCTCCCTGGCAACTTGGATACAATCAGACATTAATTAGATCATTCTTCTTTGTTCTTATCAGAGAATGAAAACACTTTGGAAAATGCAAGGATCCTTTACAACTTTCTTATCTCTTGAATCTCTGTAACAGGACTATCTATTAGCCTAGGTCTGCAAAAGTCTGGCTAATATTCTGAGCCAATATATTCTGTAGAACATCAACCAACATACATATAGTAGGATCATATTTTAACCATAATAATCATAAAACAGTTTAAAACAGTGATGGGTTCCGCTACACACTACTCTTATCAGTTTAATACCTGTTACAGCACCTATCAGGGGGCGTGTATAAGGCCTGGATTTTTGGAACCGGAAGATGGAAAAAGATGCTTGGTTGGTCGTATCACTTCAATTTTGGGGCACGGCACGTGCAAACAAAGGTGCCACCAGATAGGAGTGGCGTGTTTGTAAGTACTACTCTTATCAGTTTAATACCTGTTACAGCACCTATCAGGGGGCGTGTATAAGGCCTGGATTTTTAAAACCGGGAGATGGAAAAAGATGCTTGGTTGGTCGTATCACTTCAATTTTGGGGCACGGCGCGTGCAAACAAAGGTGCCACCAGATGGGAGTGGCGTGTTTGTAAGTACTACTCTTATCAGTTTAATACTTGTTACAGCACCTATCAGGGAGCGTGTATAAGGCCTGGATTTTTAGAACCAGGAGATGGAAAAAGATGCTTTGTTGGTCGTATCATTCAATTTTGGGGCACGGCACGTGCAGTCAAAGGTGCCACCAGATAGGAGTGACGTGTTTGTAAGTACTACTCTTATCAGTTTAATACTTGTTACGTTACCTATCAGGGGGCGTGTATAAGGCCTGGATTTTTAGAACCAGGAGATGGAAAAAGATGCTTTGTTGGTCGTATCACTTCAATTTTGGGGCACGGCACGTGCAATCAAAGGTGCCACCAGATAGGAGTGGCGTGTTTGTAAGTACTACTCTTATCAGTTTAATACCTGTTACGTTACCTATCAGGGGGCGTGTATAAGGCCTGGATTTTTAGAACCAGGAGATGGAAAAAGATGCTTTGTTGGTCGTATCACTTCAATTTTGGGGCACGGCACGTGCAATCAAAGGTGCTACCAGATAGGAGTGGCGTATTTGTAAGTACTACTCTTATCAGTTTAATACTTGTTACGTTACCTATCAGGGGGCGTGTATAAGGCCTGGATTTTTAGAACCGGGAGATGGAAAAAGATGCTTTGTTGGTTGTATCACTTCAATTTTGGGGCACGGCACGTGCAATCAAAGGTGCCACCAGATAGGAGTGGCGTGTTTGTAAGTACTACTCTTATCAGTTTAATACATGTTACAGCACCTATCAGGGTGCGTGTATAAGGCCTGGATTTTTAGAACTGGGAGATGGAAAAAGATGCTTTGTTGGTCGTATCACTTCAATTTTTGGGCACGGCACTTGCAATCAAAGGTGCCACCAGATAGGAGTGGCGTGTTTGTAAGTGCTACTCTTATCAGTTTAATACCTGTTACAGCACCTATCAGGGGGCGTGTATAAGGCCTGGATTTTTAGAACCAGGAGATGGAAAAAGATGCTTGGTTGGTCGTATCACTTCAATTTTGGGGCACGGCACTTGCAATCAAAGGTGCTACCAGATAGGAGTGGCGTATTTGTAAGTACTACTCTTATCAGTTTAAAACTTGTTACGTTACCTATCAGGGGGCGTGTATAAGGCCTGGATTTTTAGAACCGGGAGATGGAAAAAGATGCTTTGTTGGTTGTATCACTTCAATTTTGGGGCACGGCACGTGCAATCAAAGGTGCCACCAGATAGAAGTGGCGTGTTTGTAAGTGCTACTCTTATCAGTTTAATACCTGTTACAGCACCTATCAGGGGGCGTGTATAAGGCCTGGATTTTTAGAACTGGGAGATGGAAAAAGATGCTTGGTTGGTCGTATCACTTCAATTTTGGGGCACGACACGTGCAATCAAAGGTGCCACCATATAGGAGTGGCGTGTTTGTAAGTACTACTCTTATCAGTTTAATACCTGTTACAGCACCTATCAGGGGACGTGTATAAGGCCTGGATTTTTAGAACCCGGAGATGGAAAAAGATGCTTGGTTGGTTGTATCACTTCAATTATGGGGCACGGCACGTGCAATCAAAGGTGCCACCATATAGGAGTGGCGTGTTTGTAAGTACTACTCTTATCAGTTTAATACCTGTTACAGCACCTATCAGGGGGCGTGTATGAGGCCTGGATTTTTAGAACTGGGAGATGGAAAAAGATGCTTGGTTGGTCGTATCACTTCAATTTTGGGGCACGGCACGTGCAATCAAAGGTGCGACCAGATAGGAGTAGCGTGTTTGTAAGTACTACTCTTATCAGTTTAATACCTGTTACGTCACTTATCAGGGGGCGTGTATAAGGCCTGGATTTTTGGAACCGGGAGATGGAAAAAGATGCTTGGTTGGTCGTATCACTTCAATTTTGGGGCACTGCACGGGCAATCAAAGGTGCCACCAGATAGGAGTGGCGTGTTTGTAAGTACTACTCTTATCAGTTTATTACTTGTTACGTCACCTATCAGGGGACGTGTATAAGGCCTGGATTTTTAGAACCGGGAGATGGAAAAAGATACTTGGTTGGTCGTATCACTTCAAATTTGGGGCACGGCGCGTGCAATCAAAGGTGCCACCATATAGGAGTGGCGTGTTTGTAAGTACTACTCTTATCAGTTTAATACTTGTTACGTCACCTATCAGGGCACGTGTATAAGGCCTGGATTGTTGGGACCGGGAGATGGAAAAAGATGCTTGGTTGGTCATATCACTTTAAATTTGGGGCACTTTATGACATTAGCTTCTTACGCTCAAACATGTCCTTTACAGGCACCTGACTATGGGCAGATGAGCAGGAACTGCTCAAGGCGAGAGACGGAGTGGCGGATGGTTGAGAAGGGGCAAGGAGGACAGCAGGGGTTGATGTGGCTGATGATGCTGGACCAGGAGGAGGATGGCGGCTTTGAGTTTGTGTGCTGCTTGTACTCATGTGTTGGTCTGGAGTCACCCAAACATTAGGTCTCAACCTGTAGAGGATAAGGGAACCAGGCTACTCTAAACCTTATTCATCATTACAGGTTTTGACAGATTGGTACTATGCGTGCAAGCTACTGTGACAACAGATATGAGTGGCACTGTGCACTTGCAGAAGTTGGTAGAGTAGACGCTGTAGGCCTGACACAGACGCTTGCAGACAAGTAACTGCTATTCAATGTATTACAGTCAAAATTGTATTCTTTGTTTAAATGTGCACTACTGACTGTTACACCAGATATGAGTGGTGGCACGGACTGGGCAAGTGGGCACAGTATACGATGTGAGCCTAAGACACACACGCTGACAGGCAGGCAAATGAAATTAGATTACACAGAAAAAAAGTGTTGTTTTTTTAAATGTAGAGTGCTGGTACACCACTAGATTGGATTGGTTGAATTTGGCACAATACTTGTAAGCCTGACACACACACACTGGCTAGCAATAAGGCAAATGAACTTAGATTTAAGAAAATAAAATTATTGTTTTTTTAAATGTAGACTGCTGGTACCCCAACTAGATTGGATTGGTCGAACTTGGCACAGTACTTGTAAGCCTGACACACACACTGGCTAGCGGTCAGGCAAATGAACTTAGATTGGCAGTCAGGCAAATGAACTTAGATTTAAGAAAATACAATTATTGTTTTTTTAAATGTAGACTGCTGGTACCCCAACTAGATCAGATTGGTTGAACTTGGCACAGTACTTGTAAGCCTGACACACACACTGGCTAGCGGTCAGGCAAATGAACTTAGATTTAAGAAAATAAAATTATTGTTTTTTTAAATGTAGACTGCAGGTACACCACTAGATTGGATTGGTTGAACTTGGCACAATACTTGTAAGCCTGACACACACACTGGCTAGCGGTCAGGCAAATGAACTTAGATTGGCGGTCAGGCAACTGAACTTAGATTTAAGAAAATAAAATTATTGTTTTTTAAATGTAGACTGCAGGTACACCACTAGATTGGATTGGTTGAACTTGGCACAATACTTGTAAGCCTGACACACACACTGGCTAGCGGTCAGGCAAATGAACTTAGATTGGCGGTCAGGCAAATGAACTTAGATTTAAGAAAATAAAATTATTCTTTTTTTAAATGTAGACTGCTGGTACACCACTAGATTGGATTGGTTGAACTTGGCACAATACTTGTAAGCCTGACACACACACTGGCTAGCAGTCAGGCAAATGAACTTAGATTTGCGGTCAGGCAAATGAACTTAGATTGGCGGTCAGGCAAATGAACTTAGATTTAAGAAAATAAAATTATTGGTTTTTTAAATGTAGACTGCTGGTACCCCAACTAGATTGGATTGGTTGAACTTGGCACAGAACTTGTAAGGCTGACACACACACTGGCTAGCGGTCAGGCAAATGAACTTAGATTGGCGGTCAGGCAAATGAACTTAGATTTAAGAAAATAAAATTATTGTTTTTTTAAATGTAGACTGCTGGTACCCCAACTAGATTGGATTGGTTGAACTTGGCACAGTACTTGTAAGCCTGACACACACACTGGCTAGCGGTTAGGCAAATGGACTTAGATTGGCGGTCAGGCAAATGAACTTAGATTTAAGAAAATAAAATTATTGTTTTTTTAAATGTAGACTGCTGGTACCCCAACTAGATCAGATTGGTTTAACTTGGCACAGTACTTGTAAGCCTGACACACACACTGGCTAGCGGTCAGGCAAATGAACTTAGATTGGCGGTCAGGCAAATGAACTTAGATTTAAGAAAATAAAATTATTGTTTTTTTAAATGTAGACTGCAGGTACACCACTAGATTGGATTGGTTGAACTTGGCACAATACTTGTAAGCCTGACACACACACTGGCTAGCGGTCAGGCAAATGAACTTAGATTGGCGGTCAGGCAAATGAACTTAGATTTAAGAAAATAAAATTATTCTTTTTTTAAATGTAGACTGCAGGTACACCACTAGATTGGATTGGTTGAACTTGGCACAATACTTGTAAGCCTGACACACACACTGGCTAGCGGTCAGGCAAATTAACTTAGATTTGCGGTCAGGCAAATGAACTTAGATTGGCGGTCAGGCAAATGAACTTAGATTGGCGGTCAGGCAAATGAACTTAGATTTAAGAAAATAAAATTATTGTTTTTTTAAATGTAGACTGCTGGTACCCCAACTAGATCAGATTGGTTTAACTTGGCACAGTACTTGTAAGCCTGACACACACACTGGCTAGCGGTCAGGCAAATGAACTTAGATTGGCGGTCAGGCAAATGAACTTAGATTTAAGAAAATAAAATTATTGTTTTTTTAAATGTAGACTGCAGGTACACCACTAGATTGGATTGGTTGAACTTGGCACAATACTTGTAAGCCTGACACACACACTGGCTAGCGGTCAGGCAAATGAACTTAGATTGGCGGTCAGGCAACTGAACTTAGATTTAAGAAAATAAAATTATTGTTTTTTAAATGTAGACTGCAGGTACACCACTAGATTGGATTGGTTGAACTTGGCACAATACTTGTAAGCCTGACACACACACTGGCTAGCGGTCAGGCAAATGAACTTAGATTGGCGGTCAGGCAAATGAACTTAGATTTAAGAAAATAAAATTATTGTTTTTTTAAATGTAGACTGCTGGTACACCACTAGATTGGATTGGTTGAACTTGGCACAATACTTGTAAGCCTGACACACACACTGGCTTGCAGTCAGGCAAATGAACTTAGATTTGCGGTCAGGCAAATGAACTTAGATTGGCGGTCAGGCAAATGAACTTAGATTTAAGAAAATAAAATTATTGTTTTTTTAAATGTAGACTGCTGGTACCCCAACTAGATTGGATTGGTTGAACTTGGCACAGAACTTGTAAGGCTGACACACACACTGGCTAGCGGTCAGGCAAATGAACTTAGATTGGCGGTCAGGCAAATGAACTTAGATTTAAGAAAATAAAATTATTGTTTTTTTAAATGTAGACTGCTGGTACCCCAACTAGATTGGATTGGTTGAACTTGGCACAGTACTTGTAAGCCTGACACACACACTGGCTAGCGGTTAGGCAAATGGACTTAGATTGGCGGTCAGGCAAATGAACTTAGATTTAAGAAAATAAAATTATTGTTTTTTTAAATGTAGACTGCAGGTACACCACTAGATTGGATTGGTTGAACTTGGCACAATACTTGTAAGCCTGACACACACACTGGCTAGCGGTCAGGCAAATGAACTTAGATTGACGGTCAGGCAAATGAACTTAGATTTAAGAAAATAAAATTATTCTTTTTTTAAATGTAGACTGCAGGTACACCACTAGATTGGATTGGTTGAACTTGGCACAATACTTGTAAGCCTGACACACACACTGGCTAGCGGTCAGGCAAATGAACTTAGATTGGCGGTCAGGCAAATTAACTAAGATTTAACAAAATAAAAGTTTTGTTTTTTTAAAAGTAGACAACTAGTAAACAAGATTGTATTGGTTGCACTGTGCACACACAGTATAAGCTGTGAGCCTGACACACACACTAGCTAGCAGGGGCTAGCAGGGAGACAGGCAAATGTAGTTAGATTAGACAGAAAAAAAACAAACAAAAAAAATGATGTTATAGCCCTAAAAAGGGCTTTTTGGGGTGCTGTGTTTACAGCAGAGATCTGATGAGTCCTTCAGCACTGCACTGGACACTGAATAAACTTGCCTAGCTATTGATTTCCCTATTCAATCAGCATCACCTACACTGTCCCTCCTCTCAGTAAGACTGCAAGTTAGTTATGATTCCAAAATGGCTGCTATCCATGAGGTAGAAGGGTCTGGAAGGCAGGGTATGATGCTGATTGGCTGGAATGTGTCTGCTGACTGTGAGGTGCAGGGTCAAAGTTTGCTCAATGATAAAGTATAGGGGGCGGATCGAACATCGCATATGTTCGCAGTTCGCCGCGAACGCGAACATGCTATGTTCGCCGGGAACAGTCTGCCGACGAACTATTTGCGACATCTCTACTTATACTACATAAAAAAAATACACTGAATTTGCCCCCACATTTGCCCCCAGAAAATGTGTGTGTATGTGAAAGTGTGTGTCTGTTGTGTGTGTATTAAAGTCTGTTTATGTATTTTTCTGTAAGACTATATTTGTGTGTGTTGGCCTACTTTTGTATTTTTCCTACTTGTGTGTATATTGTCCTATCTCTAGTCTTCTAGGCACTAGCTATATGTGTTTGGGTATTAGTATGTGTGTATGTGTGTGGGCCTAACCATGAGTATTATGTCCCTGTATGTGTGCTGGGTATATGGGGTCCTAGTTATGGGTGGTTTGTGATTGTGGGGTCCTAGTTATGGGTGGTAAACCGATTCTGGGGTCCTAGTTATGGGTGGTGTGTGATTGTGGGGTCCTAGTTATGGGTGGTGACCGTTTCTGGGTTCCTAGTTATGGGTGGTGTGTGATTGTGGGGGCCTAGTTATGGTTGGTGTCTGATTGTGGAGTCCTAGTTATGGGTGTTGTGTGATTCTGGGGTCCTAGTTATGGGTGGTGTGTGATTGTGGGGTCCTAGTTATGGGTGGTGTGTGATTGTGGGGGCCTAGTTATGGTTGTTGTGTGATTGTGGGAGCATAGTTATGGGTGGTGTGTGATTGTGGAGTCCTAGTTATGGGTGTTGTGTGATTCTGGGGTCCTAGTTATGGGTGGTGTGTGATTGTGGGGGCCTAGTTATGGTTGTTGTGTGATTGTGGGAGCATAGTTATGGGTGGTGTATTGGTCTAGCTTTAAAACTAATGAGAAGCTTAGTGAAGTGAGATATATTTATGCAACATATCCAGCCCCTGATGAAATGTACATGGCTATCACACGGATGAAAATGATGGTCTTGCCCCCCAAATGTTTTATTTCTTGTTGTCTTTGTTGGAAATAGAAAATAATGAGATGCAGCAGAGTCTGTAAATATGGGGCAGTTTGTAACTATAGGTAGTAAGAACTAGATCAATTAAATTATATTTGAAAAACTTGCATACTCCTAATGTAAAGTTCAGATTTTATCTGTCAGTCTGGCTTTCTGATACACCCACTACACATTGTTTTTCCAATAATGGCCACATTGGAGCTGTGAAAGTTTTATTTTTCTTTTAAAAAAAAGCCACGTGACATGGTCGCCCACCATACCACACGCATGCGAGAAACACAGCAACCCAATCATCAGACATATATTACACACCTGGCACAAAACCAACAAGGCACACCACATAACAAGAGGCCTATCAAACTTAACACCCACTTTAACAATCCCAACGATATGGGATACAATAGACAAGGACTCAATTAACTGGTGGTCCTTGAACAAACTAGACACCCTAGAGAAATGGATACAAAATGATAAGGTCCTTACCTTTGACCAGCTCCGACATAACCATAACATCCCATTAAGAGAACATTTCAACTTTAAATGATAAAACACTACATAACAACACTTATTAGGAAATGGGGAGCACCCAGACCAAACTGGCTAAGCGTGATCTGCCAAAAAGCCCCACTCACAAAAGGCATCATAAGCACACTATATGCAGCAATTAGAGAGACGCACAACAACAACACAGCTCCCTTTAAGTGGAAGTGGGATCAAAACATAGGAACCCCAAAAGACGATAAGGCCTGGGAGAAAACTTGCCTCAAACTTGTGAAGAGCCCCCTGAGCTATTCCCTTAGGGAAACATCCATAAAATTCCTCCACAGAGCATATTATACACCTGCAAAACTACACACCATTAACACGCGAATCCCCCCACAATGTTTCAGGCACTGCCAGGATAGGGGGACATTCGAACATATATGGTGGGAATGCCCCATAGCCCTAAACCTGGAACAAAGTGCTAAAACTAGCCTCAGAGACACTACATACACCAATCCCTTGGTCAATTGACACATGCCTCCTAGGAGGACCTATTACACATATTTTGAAAAGCCAGAATAAATGGTTTCAGTACCTGATGCTATCAGCAAAAAGCCACATAGCTCAAAAATGGCGAACCCCAGACCTCAGGATACAAGAGGTAATACACAAATTAAATGGCATAATGTTGTTTGACAGATTCACACACACGACTAACAACACATACCCAAAATTTCTAGAAATATGGGGGGCATGGACAACCTCCACACAGGCAATAGAAATATAACAAACATAAACACAGATAGCAGACAAACCAGGAGATAAACCAATTCAAGAAAAGTGAACTGCCCCCCCCCCCCCCCCCCCTTGCTGGACTCAACAGACCAGCGCCAAACGGCAAGACTCAGAGGTGAGTGACCTACTTCCAACTACTGTCTAGTATACAAACAAACACGGTCCCTCGACATGAAAGGACGGAAAGAAGACACAAGCACACGAATGACACTGTAGTTAAAGTTGTTATATCCAGTTAATTTTATTTTGTATGTTAAAAACTGTAACAAGAGGTAGCATATCATACTAAAACCATCAGAAATCTCAAAAACGGGTAAACAACCATGCTACCAGTTTAATGTTACTTAGAAAGGTTAAGAAAAAGGAAAATGTAATGGAACTGTCACTAAATGAAAATGTCACCATCATATAAGTTTACGGTTAAGCAATCTACAACATAGATTTGGCCTGCGAGCCATCGCTGAAACATTAATACTGTATAAGATTTACAACTCTGTGACAATAAAAACTATTGAAACAAAAAAAAGCTGCATGCAGTTGATGTAACATGATGGAGTATCCTCAGGGACCAGAAAGTAACTAGGCTGATAGGTCTTCCTACTCCCTGTGGTCTGAGCATGCCCAGTCTCTTGTAATTTAATATGGTTTTACATTGAAAACAATATGTTCCAAATGCTATTATATAAGTGGCCATTATTGACAATAATTCACATTAGAAATAGATATCATTATTTTGCCTGGTGGGTGGAACAGAAAGGCAAACTATCAGGGAAAAGTTGAAAACTTTAATGTAAATTTACTTTAGGACAAAGCAAATTTTACAAGTAGTATTTAATTATAACATATTAGCAAACTCGCTGTGTCACTTTCACATGCTTTAGTGGGCCAGCATTCATCAATGTTATTTTTTATTATCTTTAAATAAAACTTGGTATCTTTTTCATTAAACTGTGTTTTCTTTCTTTATCTAAATGCCAATATATTATATTATCTTGAATAGGAAAGATAAATTATGTGATGATATAGAGATGAGAAGAATAGAGTGCAAGATGAAAGTGAGGAGAATGAAGAATGTATGATAACAATGAGAAGAAGACTAGAGTGGGAGATGAAAATGAGGAGGATGACGAATGGATGATAGCAATGAGAAGAAGACTAAAGTAGGAGATGAAAGTGAGGAGAATGAAGAAAGGATGGTAGGAATGAGAAGAAGACTAGAGTGAAAGATGAAAATAAGGAGGAGAAAGAATGGATGATAGCAATGTGAAGAATACTAGAGTAGGAGATGAAAGTGAGGAGGATGTAGAATGGATGTTAGCAATGAAAAGAACACTAGAGTGGAAGATGAAAATGAGGAGGATGAAGAATGGATGATAGCAATAAGAAGAAGATTAGAGCGCTACGGAATATGTTGGCGCGTTACAAATAAACTATAATAATAACTATAATAGAGTAGGAGATAAAAATTAGGAGCATGAAGAATGGATGATAGCAATGAGAAGAAGGCCAGAGTAGGAGATGAAAGTGAGGAGAATGAAGAATGGATGGTAGCAATGAGAAGAAGACTACAGTGAAATATGAAAATAAGGAGGAGAAAGAATGGATGATAGCAATGAGAAGAATACTAGAGTAGGAGATGAAAGTGAGGAGGATGAAGAATGGATAATAGCAATGATAATAATACTAGAGTAGGAGATGAAAGTGAGGAGGATGTAGAATGGATGGTAGCAATGAGAAGAAGACTAGAGTGGAAGATGAAAATGAGGAGGATGAAGAATGGATGATAGCAATAAGAAGAATACTAGAGTAGGAGATGAAAGCGGGGAGGATGAAGAATGGATGGTAGCAATGAGAAGAAGACTAGAGTGGGAGATGAAAGTGAGGAGAATGAAGAAAGGATGGTAGGCATGAGAAGAAGACTAGAGTGAAAGATGAAAATAAGGAGGAGAAAGAATGGATGATAGCAATGAGAAGAATACTAGAGTAGGAGATGAAAGTGAGGAGGATGAAGAATGGATAATTGCAATGATAAGAATACTAGAGTAGGAGATGAAAGTGAGGAGGATGAAGAATGGATAATAGCAATGATAATAATACTAGAGTAGGAGATAAAAGTGAGGAGGATGTAGAATAGATGGTAGCAATGAGAAGAAGACTAGAGTGGAAGATGAAAATGAGGAGGATGAAGAATGGATGATAGCAATAAGAAGAATACTAGAGTAGGAGATTAAAGCGGGGAGGATGAAGAATAGATGGTAGCAATGAGAAGAAGACTAAAGTAGGAGATGAAAGTGAGGAGGATGAAGAATGGATGGTAGCAATGAGAAGAAGACCAGAGTAGGAGATGAGAGCAAAAGGATATGAGGAATAATGAAAGGAAAATAGGTTGCAATTGAAATGAGAAGGAATGGAACCAAAGATAAGGGATATAATCTAATTTAAAATGGTCCATGTGAAGATATGTTTTCCCCTAACTGATAAACTTTCAGGTTTTAAAAACAGTTGTATAAAATAAGCCAGCTAGCTTCATATAGTCAGCTTATTCACTGTAGAAAAAACAAGCAGTTCCATTTCTTGGCCACAAGATGGCACTGCAGGATGTGTGTGGTAAGTATATGCATGTCTGTTTCTTTGTTCATTTTCCCACCAACATTTCCTGGATGTTGCCTCACATTGATTCACCCCCAAGAGGGGCCAGCCAAGCCCATAGGGTTCCCTATCTCCTGATTGGCTCTGCTTTTTCTGTGATAGGTTACTTCTAATATGGGCAGCGAGTTTGCATGTGTTCATCTGACTGTGATGTAAAGCCTCGGTCTGTAACTGCTAATATTCACTGCGGAAACCTGAAATAAACATGGTCTTCCTGGGGACACATATACAATGGTGTGTTTCATTATGAGGAACGGCACTTATTACTTTGCTATGCAAGAAATCACTTTGCTATGCTGAGCCTTTGTTCCTGATATGCTATTGATCCAGAGAGGCCCATTCCTTCTGAGAAGATTGCCAGATGTAAGAGGATAATTCCTGTAGCGCAAAGGCAGGAAGTGTTGGAGCTGAATAGCGCCCCTATCTGGGATCTTCAAAGTTCATGATAATGCTTTTTAGCGTAGGTAATTTACCAGCATCTGTTTTATTTGATTTTTACAGTAAACCTGAGAGCAATGAATGTGATCAACCCCACCCAAGGTTACAAATAATATTCAAAATCAAGTCACATTGTCTAAATTTAGCTAGCTCAGCGTAGCACTCTATTCCCTCTCTGCTGTGGCTTTATACAAGCTGTAATTATATCTGCTCTAGGGATTTTGGGTCAAAATTGTTACATCCTATTAATATAAGTTACCTAGTTTAGGTTTTAGGCAAAAATACTCTTGTCTAAAGTCTGCTGACACACATCCTGTTCTATACATAAATTCCTTAAACTGCACCTTTGTGGTTTCCTCTACCTCTATTACCCGTGCTAGAAGTATATGGGAAATAATCACACTCATATTTAGGCCACAATCCATTGCACTTGTTTGCATTTACAGTCCAGGTAAATAATCACTGTATATAATATTGTGTGACACTAATACTTGTTGAATACCCCAGAGGGTGTCCTGCATCTTATGCTTCCCATGATCATGATAATAAACAAAGATAAACCTTAAGACCTGGCCTATGTGTTTTCTTCATCACCCCTATTCTCCCAAGTCCTTACTAGACCTTACAGGAGGCATCAGCAATGGTGCACCAGGGTCTCCAGGATAGTAAAGATAAACAGTATAGCAGACTGTATGGGTGGGGATGGACCCTCAGCTGTCTTCTCTGGAGAGGTTGCAGTGGTGGAACCAGTGACATATGTGGATCTAAGTGCACAGACAGACCTGAAATGTGATGTATGTAGCAAGTTAAGGAAACATAGGAAAGCTTCCCAAGGATCACCCAGACTCCATGATTCTGGACCCACAATTCGGTTATAAATGTACACAAACCTTCACTTCCTTTAGTGATGAGCCGAGCATGAAAAAGCTGAGGACTAAATATGGTGTACAGCGTGTAAATGGGCGGATTGTGCAAGGGTCATTTAATTCAGATCTCGTTTTCCCAGATTTCAGTTATATGAATGGATATGTGACCAGGGTCTGATCATTAGAACGTGGATCTGGATAGGTTTGTTGCTTCTGAATATTCTCTTCTTCTCTCTCATATTAAGACATCATGATGGCGCCATTAGTCTAGTAGAGAATGTAATGGATTTTATTCCATGCAACGTAATCTTTACAAGAGTTCATGGCTTCAATATGAGCAACGTTTATTGGTTTAAATTAACGAGACTTTCAGTGACCTATCTGATGTTACTATGGTGATAAAACAAACAGTTTTATTATTTCTCACATGTCCTTCTCCCTTCAAGACATATGATGAGATGTGATTAGGTTCATTACTGATATATATATATATTATCTATTTATATATACATTATAAATAAATGATATATATGTATATATACATATAAGACGTCATCTAGAATATTTCAGATATCACAGATAAGGTCCCCCATCACAATATATAATATATACACACAGTACACATAGACCCTCCCAGTATAACATCACAGCCCCAGTCACTTCCTGTTGTGTCACTTGGATATATAACCTCTGGCCGTACATACATTACACATCGGTATTAACAGTACAAATATCCTGACCAATGAAATAATTAGATAGGCGGTGACATCATAATTGCCAGGGCAAGAGTAAGGCAGAGTTATATACAAAGCGTCACCATGGAAACCGGAACATACCAAAGGATCGCGCCTACTGTGCTGATTGGTGCTTGTACTATTAGAGGCTCCGGATTGTTTAGTGACCTCAGGATCATTTACTTCCGGTTCCTTTTCCAAGATGGCGGCCCGGGCCTGATTTTTGTTTGTTCCGAAGATCTTTACGGGTAAATAAAACAATGAATATTCCATGTAATTATATCACGAGTAGTAACAGATAACAGAATATAATAATATTAGTGTAGGAGGATTAATCATGTTAGTACACATGTATTTGCAGAGTGATGGGGGGGGGGAGTTCGAGAGGGGTAGAGGAAGAGAAAAAGGGGGAGAGAGAAAGAGTGGGGGAGGGAGAGACAGGGGAGCGAAAGAGGGTGAGGGAGGTGGATAGAGGTAGAGACAGGAGAGAGAGAAAGAGGTGGATGAAGGGGGTAGGGGTAGAGACAGGAGAGAGGGGGAGGGAGGGAGAGACAGAGAGAGAAAGAGGGGGATAGAGGTAGAGACAGGAGAGAGAGGGGGGGGGGGTAGAGGGAGAGACAGGAGGGAGAGAAGGAGGGGAGGGAGGAGGGAGAGAAAGAGGGGAGGGAGGTGGTAGAGGTAGAGACAGGAGGAAGAGGGGAGGGAGGGGGTAGAGGTAGAGACAGGAGGAAGAGAAAGAGGGGAGGGAGGAGGTAGAGACAGAAGGGAGGGAGGAGGTAGAGACAGAAGGAAGAGAAAGAGGGGAGGGAGGGGGTAGAGGTAGAGACAGGAGGGAGAGGGGGTAGAGACAGAAATAGAGTGAGTGAGTGAGGGAGATAAAGATAGAGACAGGAGAGAGAGAAAGAGGGGGAGGGAGGGGGATACAGGTAGAGACAGGAGAGAGAAAAAGGGGAGGGAGGGGGGGAGAGAAAGGAGAGAAACAGGGGAGGGAGGGTGGTAGAGAAAGGAGAGAAAGAGGGGAGGGAGGTGGGTAGAAGCAGGAGAGAAAGAGGGGAGGGAGTGGGTAGAGACAGGAGAGAAAGGGGTGAGGGAGGGGAAAGAGAATGGGGGAGAGAGGGTAGAGGATGGGGGAGAGAGAGGGTAGAGGATGGGAGGGAGAGAGAGAGAGAGAAAGAAGGGAGACGGAGAGAAAGAGGGAGTAGAGGTAGGGACATTAGAGAGGGAAAGAATGGGGAGGGTGAGAGAAAGAGGGGAAGGGTATAGACAGGAAGAGGGCAGGTGGATGGAGAGAGAGGAGGGGCAAGAGAGATAGGAGAGAGGGAACGAGGGGAGGGATGGGATAGGGGTAGAGACAGGAGTGACAGAGAGAGGGGGAGGGGGATAGATGTAGAGACAGGAGAGAGAGGAAAAGAGGAGAATGGAGAGGGGGAGAGAGAGAAAGGGTGGGGGTAGATAGGGTAGAGGATGAGGGGAGGGGGAGAGAGCATAGAGGATGAGGGAGAGAGGGTTTGGGTGGGGAGAAAAAGGAGAGAGGGTGTGGCTAGAGGATGAAGGAAGAGGAGAGGGGAAGTGAGAGAAGGTGAGAGGGGAGGGAGGGGGTAGAGACATGAGAGACTGAGAGGGAGTGAGGGGATGACAGGAGAGACAGAGGGGAGGGAGAGGGGTAACAGGAGAGACAGAGAGAGAAAGAGGGGGAGGTAGGGGAGAGAGAGGGTTGGGGGGAGGTTAGAGGTGGGGAGAGAGAGTGTATGGGAGGAGGGAGGGAGAGAGAGGTTGAGGGAGAGAGAAGGGGGATCGAGAGAGAAAGAGGGGGGGTAGAGGTAGAGACAGGAGAGGGAGAAAGAATGGGGAGGGAGAGAGAAAGAGGAGAAGGGTATGGAGAGAGAAGGGGGAAAGGAGGTGAGAGGAAGGAGGGGGGAGAGAGATTGAGA
>CM050166.1:442938715-443003715 GCA_027410445.1 Discoglossus pictus | reverse complement strand
GTTCCCTGTCTCTCCTGGGCTGTGTGTCCTGCCTTGCTCTGGTTTCTCCTCTCCTGTGCTGTGTGTCCTGCCTTGCCCTGATTCCCTGTATCTCCTGGGCTGTGTGTCCTGCCTTGCTCTCTGATTCCCTGTCTCTCCTGGGCCGTGTGTCCTGCCTTGCTCTGATTCCCTGTCTCTCCTGGGCCGTGTGTCCTGCCTTGCCCTGATTCCCTGTATCTCCTGGGCTGTGTGTCCTGCCTTGCTCTCTGATTCCCTGTCTCTCCTGGGCTGTGTGTCCTGCCTGGCTCTGATTCCCTGTCTCTCCTGGGCTGTGTGTCCTGCTTTGCTCTGGTTCCCTGTCTCTCCTGGGCTGTGTGTCCTGCCTTGCTCTGATTCCCTGTCTCTCCTGGGCTGTATGTCCTGCCCTGCTCTGATTCCCTGTCTCTCCTGGGCTGTATGTCCTGCCTTGCTCTCTGATTCCCTGTCTCTCCTGGGCTGTGTGTCCTGCCTTGCTCTGATTCCCTGTCTCTCCTGGGCTGTGTGTCCTGTCTTGCTCTCTGATTCCCTGTCTCTCCTGGGCTGTGTGTCCTGCCTTGCTCTGATTCCCTGTCTCTCCTGGGCTGTGTGTCCTGCCTTGCTCTGGTTCCCTGTCTCTCCTGGGCTGTGTGTCCTGCCTTGCTCTGATTCCCTGTCTCTCCTGGGCTGTGTGTCCTGCCTTGCTCTGATTCCCTGTCTCTCCTGGGCTGTGTGTCCTGCCTTGCTCTGGTTTCCTGGCTCTCCAGGGCTGTACGTCCTGCCTTGCTCTGGTTCCCTGTCTCACCCCAATTGTATTACAATTTTCTTTTTAGGGCATTGCATGTCTCTTGTCATATGTCTCACTCATTGCAGAGTAGAATCTGGATCAACTTCTTCACAGAGCACAAGTCTTGGAGAAACTAACTTCCTAACGATGAAGACGAGGAGCATGAAAATGGCTGAGAAGATCTTGACTGAAACCCCAGAAATTATATGTAGTCAGAATGGGCAGGTAATGAGGAAGTCACTGTGATCTGTCTATGTCACCCAAAAGAACAAAAAAGATGCAGGTCACTAGATGGGCATAGTTTAAATGTAAAGATTACACGCATGTACGTAGAAGAAACTGCAGGAGTCATGTAACTGAGCCCCTGAACTACTTGACTTAACTAAGAAGGGTTTCTAGAAACTAGTTTAAACAATGAATTACTAGACCTAGGTCGTGTCCATACAGTCCCTAGAATGGGCGCAGTTTGAATCTCTCCTTATATTTCTTGCTTTACATTGTAACTTTTTTTTAATGCATACATTAGATTTTATACATTCTGTCTCCTCTGCTCCTTTGTGCTACTTGTTTCTCTTTGCTTGTTGTGAATATTTGAATAGAAAAAGGTGATTTTATCCCAAGAAAACTCGCTGATCTGGAGGATTTTTCTTTTTAGGTACAATCTAATTTTGATGAATTTGCAGTTTACTTCTCCAAGGAGGAGTGGGACATCATGACAGAGGAAGACAAGGAGCTTTATAAGGAGGTGATGATGGAGAATTACCAGAACCTCATGTTTGTAGGTGAGAAAATATGAAACTTTATATGAACATTTCTTGAAATATAATTTAATTAAAAACTCATGTTGTAGGTTAGTTGTAGTAGTTAAAAAAATGTATAATTACTTTCCTTGTTCATATACAGGACATGCCAGTAGGAAACCTACAGTCATCACAATGATTGAGCAAGGAGAAGAGCCGTATGTGAGGGATCACCTGCCGTCTGAGGAGAATCCATTAAATCTCAATGCAGGTGAGTAAGTAATAAACACAAAAGAACAGCATATTTACTTGTGACAGCACTACATTGTGTGTTGTGATTAGCCCTTAGTGTTCTGTGAGACATATGTGAGATTTGTGCTATGTGGGATTGCAGTAACTGTTAATATAAGTACTGAGGGTTTTGAAAGACCAACAGCCGTGTGCAAGGAGGTCCCATCAGGACAAAGAGAACACAAGTAGCAGGAGAAACGGGGGGTTCTGGCCATCACAAAGATACAAAATAATCCCCATAGTTGACTTGAGGGGTTATCCACATGTTTCCCGTCTCATTCACAAGCACAAATAGTAGTAGGATAGAATATTAATAGCCCAAATGTAGGAGTGGGGAAAATGAGGAGATAAAGAAGACTCACCTTTTTTGTATCATGATCTCAAATCTTGTATGGTTTTCTACAGGACACTGAGTCTTTAGTTGCATTTTCTGGTGTCGGAGGAGCATGGTTTCCAGGAAAGTTTTTGTGACGTGTCCATCTTTTTGGCCTCTTGTTGCCGATATATTGAACTCCAGTATTTCTATGGCCTTTTGTTTATAGTGAATAATCTGCTAACGTCTATGGCCTCTATTACATGACTCCTGTAGTTATAACCTAACATTGTTATTACATGTAGCCCATAACAAACCCTTACATGTAACCTGTTGCATGTGCTTCTCCCTGCTCTGCTTACAGCTTTAGCTAACATGACATTGCATCACCCCATAAGAAATCTAGGCTAATCCTACATTTGTTCGGTAAGCTCTGTGGGTGTTGGTAGTGAACCTAATCCAAAACTGAACCACTGGGAGCACCATCTAACCCCCTACTGAAATCGGTTAGGTGACAAGTAACAGTCCTCACTGTAGTTTAAACGACGTTCACACGAACACCTGTATGTCCATGGTCATGCTGATCCACTTGGTTTTCATGGCAGAGATATTGGAGTGGGTTTCTAGTTCCTTCTCCAGTGGGCCATAGCATACAGCTACTGGTATTCCTAGGTAGTCTTCCATCCATGCACTGACCAACCCCAACCCTGCTGGGCTTCAAGGTGGTGTGACCTATTGGTTTCCTGACTGGAATGGAACACAGGTTGCAGCGGTGAAAGCACTGAATTCTAACCACAGGAAACCCCCACCTCAATCACGTGGTTCCTCGTATCCCTAGAGGGTCATCTGACCCTTCCACCACCGCCTTGGTGCTTTGAGTGGAGGAACAATTAATCCTTAAATTCCCCTACCTACCTAGGACCACTGTAGCTCCTACCCACCCTATCTACCCCTTAACCCATCTGTGGCCCCAATGGTCACCATAGTTTCTATGCCTAATGTCCATTTAACTAGCTTTTAATCAGATCCCTATCCAGCCTGTACCTGCCTTCTATAAACCCCCATTGAATCTAAAATGAACCCATTATAATGACAACCCTATGGATTCCAGTGGTATCCTAACATACTACCATAGGAATCCCTATAGACCACCAAGTTATTGTTTTTGTTGTTAAATTGAGTCTGATTCTCCATGACTCTGAACTGCAGCACGCCAGGTAGATCTGTCAGTCACTGCCCCTCCAAGCTCCTTCAAGCTCATATCCATTACTTAAAATTATTTCTTCTATCCATCTTTGCCTTCTGTCCCCTTCTTTGTGTGCCTTCAAACTTTCCCAGCATCAGAGTATTCTCATATGGCCAACATATTTTTGAGCTTTAGCCTCATAAGCAAACCTCCCCGTGTACAGTTTGGCTTGACTGTCTGTACTGTTGATTGATTGGATATTATTGTAGTACGAGTGACTCTAAGCAGTTCTCTCCAACACCACAATTTATAGGTGTAATTTCTACAGCATTCAGCCTACTTTATGGTTCAGCTCTGACATCTGTATGTTACAACTGGGAATACCATAATTCTACAAGCTCTTTAGTAGCTTGTTCAGGCCTGCCAAAGCTTTTCTCCTCAGAGGCAAAATACTTTTAATTTCATGGCTACAGTCAAGATCTGGAGAAGTCTTGGAGCCCAGCAATAAACAATATGTCACTTCCTCCACCTCTTCCCCTCCATTTGCCATAAACTGAGATTGCTGTTTGTCATTACCTTCATCTTTTTAGCATTATAAAGCAGGCCAGCCTACTAGTTACGCCTCACCTTCAGCTGTCAGAGTAGTACCATAAGCATTATTTTGTTTGCATGTGAAATGGTTGCAATTGTTCGATAATTGGAGCATTCTTTGGCATTTGTTTTTTGGGGCATAGAAAAACCTTTTCCAGTACACTGGCCACTTTTGAGTTTTTCAAATATGTTGCCGTAAGGCAAGTAACACTTTCACAGCATTATTTTAGGATTTTGAACAGTTAAGCTGGGAATCCATCAACTCCTGCTGGCTTGTTATCAGCAATACTTCGTAGGGGCCATTTAATTTCACTCTCCAAGATGTCTGGCTCCAGACAGGTGGACACATTATTGATTTCATTAATGCAATTAAGATCCTTCCTGTATAGATCTTCGGTGTATTCCTTCCACCTCTTCTTTATCTGATAAGCATCAGTCACTACCATTTATGTTTTTTATCACACCTACTTTGCCACAAAAGGATCCTTTGAGATCCCCAATTTTCTTGACTTCCCCATTCTGTTATCTTCTATCTCTTTACATTGCTCATTGTAGAAAGTCTCCATGTCTCTTCTTACTGTCCTCTGCATTCAGTTGGACAAATCTTTTCCTATGTCCACTAACTTTCACTTTACTTCTTTCTTGGGTTACTTTCAAAGCCTCATCACAGCCATTTTGCCTTCTTAGTTTTCTTTCTTTTGGGAACATTCTTTGTTTCTTTCCTCTGGATAGTGTCATGGAGTTCTTTAGGCATTCTATCTACCAAGTATGGTCCCTTAAATCTATTCTTTACCTCAACTGCATTTTCACTTGGAACAGTATTTATTTAAAATCTACTTGGTCTGATTATGTTCCCTCTTTTCCTCAGTTTAGTTCTGAACATTGTAATAAGAAGCTCATGGTCTGAGCCGCAGTCATCTCCAGATCTTGTTTTTGCTGACTGTATAAAGGTCCTCCATTTAGTCAGTCTGATTTCTATATTGTCCATGTGTAGGTTCATCTCAGAGGCTGATAGAATAGGGTGTTTGACCTGAGAATTATCTTGGCTGAATTTTACTAATTTCTGACCTGCCTAATTTTGTGCTCAAGGCCAAACTTGCCAGATATTCCAGGTGTCTTTTGGTTCCCTACTTTTAGCAATTCAATCTCTTATGATGAGTATAATATATTTTCTTGGTGTTATGTCTAGGAGGTGTTTAATATCTTCCTAGCATTGGACAGCTTCAGCCTTTTCATCGTCCAGGGTGGTAGCATAGACATGAAGCACTATTATGTTAAATAGCTGACCTTGAAATCAAATTAAAATAATTTTGTCATTTATTGGCTTGTAACCAAGCACTGCTTTGGCCACCCTTTGATTATGAGGACTACTCCATTTCTTCTGTGTGATTCTTGACCACAGTAGAAGATCTGGTGGTTGTCCAATATGAAATGTCCCATTCCAGTCCATTTGAGTTCACTAATTCCAAGGATATCAATATATCATATATTTCATGTTTGACCACGTCCAGTTTGCCTTGGTTCATAGTTCCAGGTTCCTATGCTGAATTGCTCATTGCAGCAATGAACCAATGTAACCTTAAAATATCCAAGGGATTCCTGTGGACCCTATAACACCATAACCCCAACCATGGAAGCTTCATGCAGACCTACATAGTCCCTAAAAATAACATATTAAGTAAAGAAAAATAAAAAAAAACCTCAATATATAAAAAAAATAATTACTGGAAATTATAAAAAAATACGAAAATTAAAATAATATTTATGATGTAAAACTAATTACATTAAGAGAAAGAAATGATCAAAATAATAATAATGTTTGCCAGGTGATTTTTTTTAATTAATAAGCCTATATTCCTGTCAAAATGTGCTCTTCAGTTGATTGAAAAGGGCCAAAGATACCCAATCTTACCTGCAAATCCATGCAGTACTTCCTAATCTCTACTATCAGGACAAGATGCAGAATTTAAGATCAAATAAAATAATAAAAGGCCTTCCCTCTAAATGGAACAAACCATCACTATGTATGCCTGAAAGAGCATCATCTTTATTCCTTGGTTCTCATTTTTATACCTTTTTCCATAAAATAAAATAGTGTTACAGTTACATAGACCAGCCTGAGCTAATCAGCAAGCGGCTGTATGAGAGGGTGCTATAGGGTTTCCGCCACCAAATGTCAGACCTTCCATATAGCTTCTGGGCTCTCCAGGAGGTTGAGGTGGTGTTTCCAGTGGGGTAGATGGCTGCTCTGAGTAGGTAACCAGACCTATAGGAAAAACCCACTGAGGTATTTTTTTGTTCTCAGATGAGCACCTCTACTCTTTTGCATAACAGGAAAGATCCCAATTTTCTACTAAGTTGGGCTTCATATACATTGCATGGGGCGCCTAGGGCTGATTGACAGGTTCATGCACATACAAATTAGTGGTTAACTGCAAGACAATACATCAAAGGGATATTTGACATCCATTGACTTTTGTCTATAAAAGAAAGTGTTTTAATTGTTGTCTGACAACATAGTTAACTAAACTTGATGTCTAAATCCGTTCTATAGACAGCCCAAAACACATTATACATATAACCGTAATCACATCAGAGGGGCAATTGGGCTCCATAGGGCTAGTCACATAGAAGAGAAGACTTGATGGGGTTTGGGGTTGGTTTTATGACAAGTCCAATTTTTAAACACTTCCTACAAGGGTATCAGAACCAGTGATTTTAGTCCTTTTGGATAGCTTAGATGGTTGTTAGAACAACATGGGAAAACAAATAGTCTATTACTGAAGAAAAGTCCTTTGTTCTTCACAATTCCCTTTTTCTGATTTGCCAATCCATTAGTCAGTCAAAGAAAGGCAACATAATCAGTTGATGATCAATTAATTAGTTTGAGGGTGAAACTCTTTTAATCCCTTTACACTGATTTTCTGAAATATGATTTAAACATTTTACAGCCAATCAGGGGCTTATAAAGCAGCTATAAAAAACATGAGCTAGACCAAAAAACTTTAACCTGAACGGGAGCTCCTATGAGGAGGAGATGTTTCAGATTTGTCTATTTGTCACAGCCATTGCAAAGATGAGGTGTGAAGGTCTTCAAGCAAGGTTAAAAAAAAGGCCAGAAGATCTAATGGCTTCAACTAACATGGTTCATCATGGGATTTTATTATAGATGAGCATTGAAGACCAGGGTATAGCTTGAACCGGGAATGGTCTCATAATAATTAATTATTACCGTATATACTCGAGTATAAGTCGAGGCACCTATTTTACCACAAAATACTGGGTAAAATGAGTGACTCGAGTATAAGCCGAGGGTGGGAAATGTGCTGCCCCCAGGTGTCCCCCCTCTCTCTCCCGTGTCTCTTCTCCCCTCTCCCTTCCCTGTGTCTCTTCCCCCTCCCTTATCACCCTCCTCAACCCCCCTCCTCATTCTCAAACCTCCCTCCTCAACCCCACTCCTCATCCTCAAACCTCCCTCCTCAACCTCGCTCCTCATCCTCAACCCCCCCATCCTCATCCCACTCCTCACCTCCCCTCCTCAACCTCAACCCCCTCCTCAACCCCCATCCTCAACCCCCTCATCCTTATGCCCCTCCTCACCCCCCCCCCCTCCTCAACCTCAACCTCCCCCCTCAACCCCCCTCCTCCTCCTCAACCTCCCTCCTCCTCATCAACCCCCTCCTCAACCTCCCTCCTCCTCATCAACCCCCTCCTCAACCTCCCTCCTCCTCAACCCCCCATCCTCATCCTCCTCCTCCTCAACCCCCCCATCCTCATCCTCCTCCTCATCAACCCTCTCCTTACGCCCCCCCCTCAACCCCCCTTCTCAACCCCCTCCTCACTTTCTCCCCTCTAAATACCTACCCCTCACCTGCTTCCTTTCCGGCCTCTGCTCCGTCTTGACCCCGGCGCGCATGTTGAGGATGAGGAGAGGGAGGGATAGAGACACGGGAGGGTTAGAGAGACACGGGAGGGTTAGAGAGACACGGGAGGGTTAGAGAGACACGGGAGGGTTAGAGAGACACGGGAGGGTTAGAGAGACACGGGAGGGTTAGAGAGACACGGGAAGGTTAGAGAGACACGGGAAGGTTAGAGAGACACGGGAAGGTTAGAGAGACACGGGAAGGTTAGAGAGACACGGGAAGGTTAGAGAGACACGGGAAGGTTAGAGAGACACGGGAAGGTTAGAGAGACACGGGAAGGTTAGAGAGACACGGGGGGTTAGAGAGATACTAGGGGGGGGGTTAGAGAGACACTAGGGGGAGTGACTCGAGTATAAGCCAAGGGAGCCCTTTTTAGCCTTAAAAAAAGGGCTGAAAAACTCAGCTTATACTCGAGTATATACGGTAATTGTTTTTTTTATAGATTTTATATATATATATATATATATATATATATATATATATATATATATATATATATATGTGTGTGTGTGTGTTTTTTATTTAAATGTTATTTTAGATGTCATTGGGATCCCGATGAGGGTAGGTAGAAGTCCCATAGGGCTCCATAGGGGGGTGGCCCACCCTAGCTCACACAGGCTGGATGAGCTAAGGTGAACCTATATAGAGGTATGTAGAGGTTAATGGGCCCCACTCCAAAGCATCAGTGGTAGCCCCCCCAAGAGGAGATAGGTGGTCATAAACCCCTCATATTACTTCTGTTATTGAATGAGAGAGTTTTGTGAACCAGTTTAAGAATAACACTGGTTTACAAAATACATTTGGTCACACATGAAAGATTATGTGATCCTAATTTAACTTTTATCCTGAATTCAATATGTTATTCGCTTTTCTCTGCCATGTAATGATTTTAAGTGACATACAGGTTAAATCTAAAAAAAAGAGAGCTGTTCGTGTGATTCATCACCCTAGCAGGAAAGCAGGACTTTATTAAACAAATACAAACCAATTGATACAAACACGTTTTTTATTGTTTAGTAGTTTGGTTGTGTTTGACTCCCCATCACCCTATGGACTGCAGCATGCTAGGCACATCTGCCTCTTTGAGCTCCATTAAACTAATGTTCATTGCTTCAACGACCTCATCTATCCATCTGTTGTCCCCTTCTTTATGTGCCTTCAATCTTTCCCAGCATCAAAGTCTTCTCTAGGAAATCCTGCCTTCTCATGATATTACCAAAATATTTGAGCTTCAGCCCCGTGATCAAACCTTCCAGTGAACAGTTTGGCTTGATTGTCTGTACTGAGGATTGATTGGATACTATTGTAGTACAAGGGACTCTAATCAGTTATCTCCAACACCACCATTCAAAGGTGTCAATTCTACAGTGCTCAGCCTTCTTTATGGTGCAGCTCTCATGTTCGTATCTAACTAGAATACCATAGTTCTACAAGCTTTTTAATAGCTTTTTCAGACTTGCCAAAGCTTTTCTACCCAGAGGCAAATTACTTTTTTATTTCACAGCTTCAGTCACGATCTGAAGAGGTCTTAGAGCATTTGAAAATAAAATCTGTCACTGCCTCCACTTCTTCCCCATCTATTTGTCAGGATCTTAATGATCTTGGTCTTTGTAACTTTGAGCAGCAAGACAGCTTTTGTACTCTCGTCTTTCACCCTCGTTAATCAGCCATTTAATTCCTCCTCACTGTGTATCTGAAGCTGTTGATATTTTCAGGATCTTAAGCATTACCTTGCTAGCATGTGCAATTGGAGAACTCTTTTTTTTTTTCTTTTTTTTTCTTTTTTTGGTATTAGGATGCAGACTGATTATTTCCAGTCCATTGGCCATTGCTGAGTTTTTCAAATTTGTTGGCATAAGGCAAGCAGCACTTTCACAGAACTTCAGAACAGTTCAGCAGTTTATCAATTTATCCATGCTGTTAATATCCTTCTTGAAAAGATCTTCCGTGTACTCCTGGCACCTCTTATTTATCTCATCTGCTTTTGTTATGTCCGTAGAAAAAAATATCCTGGCATTTAAATTGGGATTCGTCCAATAGTCTTCAATTTTAGTTTTTGCACCATTGTTCAAGATTGACCTTAAAAAAAGTTTGTCCTTCTTTGTTTAACACTATATATCCTACTTGACATTTCCCTACCATTCCCATTCAGCTATCTTCTTCTGTCTCATCGCTCATTATAGAATGTCTCCTTGTCTCTTCTTGCTATCTTCTGGACTTCCTATCTCCACTACCTTTCAATTTCCTCACTACCTGCAAAACATCATCAGCCAGTTTTCCTTCCTAGTTTTTTGAGTTCCTATAATAGCATTATTATAATTTAAATGGCACCTAATACTTAAGAAACTGAATTTGGGGTCATACTGAAGCAAAACATTTAATAACCACTACAGTGATCATAAAATAAAATCAGTCTTTAAAGAAAAATGATCTTTGGAAATGTACATGTGAAGTTTAGTAATGAGTGTTTGGTCTGATCATGGGGAGGTTGTCATTATATGAGTTGTTTTCTATCTTATTCCTCGCTTCAACTAATGCAGAAAACAGACCAGTCTAGCAGATGTAGTAGGACAGGGCGGATCTGTTATTACCCCATGGACATCTCATTGGTGGTGGAGAGAAGTAGATTTGCCCAAATCACCAACAGTAAAGGTGAAATATAAATTTTGAAATCTACATAGAATAATTAACAATTAAACAAATTAAATCCTATTGTTTGGTTAATAGAGTGGTAAAATGATAGATCTTCAGGCATGTACGGAAGCTTTATAAATCCTGGATAATTTGGGTGATTCCATAGTGTATGAGCGGTCAGGGATTGCTTTTCAAATTATAGTAAGAACCAGTAATGAGCAGGTCAATAATATACCACTTTCAGTTCATTATTTATAGCCTATCACAGTATCTAAAATATCAAAAGTGTTACATTAAGTAGATTCTATTCATGAAGTGGAAAGATGATTCTACAATCTTTTCTTATAATGAATTGAATCAATATATTTTGACCCACTATTTTTATTAACCTCTTTTCTTCTTCTAGAGCATTGCTTTACTTCTTCACATCCAGACTGGCTTTCAGACAGAAGTAGACCATCTGCCCAAAAGCTGACACTAGTAAAGACTGAAGACTGTAGCCGCTCGCTGGATGTATCTCAGGAGTTATCTCAAGATGATGGTGAATTGCAAGAGTCCAAGAGTGGTAAACCAGTAAGAACTAAAGAAAACCTCTCCAGTATAAATGTACTGGACACAGGTGGGAGACCATTCACCTGTACAGAATGTGGGAAATGCTTTAAACAAAAACAAACACTTCGTATTCATAGCAAGATTCACACAGGGGAAAAACCACACAAATGTACAGAGTGTGGGAAAATGTTTATAAGTAAGAGCAATCTTCAAATACACAAAAGGGTTCATACAGGGGAGAAGCCATATGCATGTACGGGGTGCGGAAAAAGCTATAAATACAGAGGTGATCTTGTAAATCATTACACGATTCACACAAGCGAAAGACCATACACACAGTGTGAGAAAAGCTTTGTAACAAAGGCTGAGCTTCGAGAAGACGAGAGGGTTCATACAGGGAAGAAAACTTTTAAATGTACAGAGTGTGGAAAAAGCTTTGCAAGAAAGAGAAGTCTTCTTAATCACCATAGGATTCACACAGGGGAAAAACCGTACATATGTGAAGAGTGTGGGGCAAGTTACAAACACCATGTGTCCCTGAAATATCACCTGGTGTCTCACACAAAGGAGAAACCTTTCACATGTGTGGACTGTGGGAAAAGTTTTGCAAGAAAGAGTGTTCTTATAAAACACCAGAGGGTTCATACAGGGGAGAGACCTTTTAAATGTCTGGAGTGTGGAAAAAGCTTTGCTGGGAAGAGTGACCTTCAAAAACACCACAGGTGTCATACAGGGGAGAAACCGTATGCATGTACAGAGTGTGGGAAAAGTTTCAGACAAAAGCCTTATCTCCAGATTCACCAGAGGAGTCACACAGGAGAAAAACCTTTTACATGTAATGAGTGTGGGAAAGGTTTTAGAGCAAAGCGTGAGCTGCTAAACCACTACAAGACTCATACAGATGAGAAACCTCACACATGTACAGAGTGTGGGAAAAGCTTTAGATATGTCAGCAACCTTGTTACCCACCACAGAGTTCACACAGGAGAGAAACCTTACACATGTACAGAGTGTGGGAAAAGCTTTGGATATATCCACAGCCTTCGTGTACACCAAAACATTCACAAAGGGCTGTAACCTTTTACAAGTACAAAGTGTGGCAATTGCTTTACACAAAGCTCAGGTCTCCCTCTATCCTCATGACACACAGAGTGTGGGAAAAGGTTTCAATAAAAGAGGACACTTGTAACACATAAAAAAATGTCATATTTGTGAAATTCCTTACATGATCCACACTAAATGGATCACACAGGTGCAACAGAAATAATGCACATGAGAAAGTATATAGTTTATAGGTGATAATGAAGCGTTATAAGAGAAGCATGAATCTGAAAAGTGAAAATGACATTTACTTTAAAAAAATATTAAATATAAACATTTATAATAATAATAAAAATGAATATACATTAATTAAAATAGGTAGATAATTATGTCATATTGTGGTGTGTTTTTTTGTCTAGAAAGGATGTTTGATTAAAGGTAAACTTAATTTTGTACATATTTTTGTAAGTTAAAAGAGCTGAATCTGGAACTTTAAGTTACAACATTTAAAAGGACATCACAAGAAGAGAACTCAGTATAAAAGTACAGATATATTTGTTAATTTAAATTACTCATTTAACCATAATAAAATAATGTTATTATGTGATTTAATGTCTTTATTTATTTTCTGTGTACTGGTATGAAATTCCATTTTAGAAAGCACTCCTTTCTAGTTTTGGTTTCATTCTCATCTGTCCATCTCTATACATCCATGTCCCCACCCCCAGTCTCTGACAACATACAATCCTGTATGGTATGTTGTCTTAATGTCATCTTGTTCCTGCTCTCTCCCTCACTGATCACATCTCCTCAATCACCTTGCTGGGGAGAGAGGAGGATATGGGGTGAGAGAGAGTACATAGAGACAGTGTCGGGTGGAGATACATGGAATTAACGGCTGGAAAAGTTGGGTCTGGCTGATTTTGGCCTTAAAGCCATTGGTGCATTGTATGGGTCTCCATCCACCTCTGTCAGGGGCTTAGGTTTTCTTTCAGAGAAATTTGCCATTTCAAATGGAACTCGGCAAGGATGCCCGCTCTCCCCAGTTTAATTCGCTTTATTAATTGAACCATTGGTTAAATCGTTTAGAAGCTCAGAAAATATCAAGGGTATTAAGATAGGCTCAAGTATACATACAACATTTCTCTTTGCAGACGATATGGTAATAGCAGTGGAGATTCCATCTAGTTCTTTGGATTTCGTTCACAAAATCGTTGAAGAATTTAGTGCAATATCTAATTATAAAATTAATATCATGAAACCCGAAGCACTGCCTATTAATCTATCCTTGGCTGAAATAGAGGATTTGGAGGGTACAGTGGATATAAAAAGTCTACACACCCCTGTAAAAAAGGCACATTTCTGTGCTGTAAAAAAATTAGACAAAGATAAATCATTTCAGAACATTTTCCACCTTTAATGTGACCTATAAACTGTACAACTCAATTGAAAAACACTGAAATCTTTTAGGTAGAGGGAAGAAAAAATATAAGAATAAAATAATATGGTTGCATAAGTATGCACACCCTTAAACTAATACTTTGTTGAAGCACCTTTTGATTTTATTACAGCACTCAGTCTTTTTGGGTATGAGTCTATCAGCATGGCACATTTTGACTTGGCAAGATTTGCCCACTCTTCTTTGCAAAAACACTCCAAATCTGTCAGATTGCGAGGGCATCTCCTGTGCACAGCCCTCTTCAGATCACCCCACAGATTTTCAATCGGATTCAGGTCTGGGCTCTGGCTGGGCCATTCCAAAACTTTAATCTTCTTCTGGTGAAGCCATTCCTTTGTTGATTTGGATGTATGCTTTGGGTTATTGTCATGCTGAAAGATGAAGTTCCTCTTCATGTTCAGCTTTCTAGCAGAAGCCTGAAGGTTTTGTGTCAATATTGACTGGTATTTTGAGCTGTTCATAATTCCCTCTATCTTAACTAAGGCCCCAGTTCCAGCTGAAGAAAAACAGCCCCAAAGCATGATGCTGCCACCACCATGCTTCACTGTGGGTATGGTATTCTTTTGGTGATGTGCAGTGTTGTTTTTGCGCCAAACATATCTTTTGGAATTATGGCCAAAAAGTTCAACCTTGGTTTCATCAGACCATAACACCTTTTCCCACATGCTTTTGGGAGACTTCAGTTGTGTTTTTGCAAAATGTAGCCTGGCTTGGACGTTTTTCTTTGTAAGAAAAGGCTTTCGTCTTGCCACTCTACCCCATAGCAGAGACATATGAAGAATATGGAAGATTGTTGTCACATGTACCACACAGCCAGAACTTGCCAGATATTCCTGCAGCTCCTTTAATGTTGCTGTAGGCCTCTTGGTAGCCTCCCAGACCAGTTTTCTTCTCGTCTTTTCATCAATTTTGAAAAGGGAGCTCCAGTTCTTGGTAATGTCACTGTTGTGCCATATTTTCTCCACTTGATGATGACTGTCTTAACTGTGTTCCATGGTATAGATTTCAGTTTGTTTTTCAATTGAGTTGTACAGTTTATAGGTCACAATAAAGGTGGAAAAAGTTCTGAAATGATTTATCTTTGTCTCATTTTTTTACAGCACAGAAACCTGACATTTTAACAGGTGTGTGTAGACTTTTTATATCCACTGTAAATACCAATAGAAATGACAGAATAAGATTCAGCATTTGGGTATTGATCTTTATGTCAATTTAAAACAAGTTATCGTGCAAAACTTTAAACAACTTTATTCAAAGATAAAAAAAAAACTCTACAAGATTGGGTAAATAATATTAGGTCTTGGTCTGGACGCTTAGAGGCGGTAAAAATGGGCATTCTCCCAAAAATTACTTATTTGTTACGCAGTTGTCCGCTGTGGGTCCCAGCATACATTATTAATAAATTCCAAATCTTAATTGTTAAATACATACATAATTATAAAATAATTAGGATAAAGAAAGTCTATATGATATGAGATTTTGAAAAGGGAGGAGTCGGATACCCGTTGATTAAAAACTACCAACAAGCCATACAAATGTCCCAACTAGTACTATGGACTCAGTCACCTGACCTATCTAATTGGTCTCAAATTGAGAACTCCGACTTAGAATTAGGGGATCTAAACCTTTTACTGTTTTCCACAGAGGGGGAGTTTAAGGATAGTAAAGTACGAGGAAGTCTTGCATTAAAAAAATCATAGGTGGTGGAGTAAATTTAATGCTTGCTTCTCTCTAATGCCCCTACCCAGCCCGATAACGCCTTTGGCCTCATTGGCCAAATTATTTGATTATAGCCTACTTAGGATGTTAGTGAGAAAAGATATATATGGGGATAAAAAATGAATGGAGTTCCAAGAACTTATTAAAAGTTATTCAATTTCCTTAGATAATTGGCTAGAATATAAATTACGGAAACTATTGGTTTCATCCCCTTTCTATATGGAGGAGACGAGGAGGCTGACTGATTTTGAAATTTTAATCTCTTCTAAAGATAAAAAGCACCATGTGTCTAAATGCTATAAAATCATTAAGAAACAATACCAACTTCAGAAACCCTTTAGTTGAAGGTTATAGGAAAATGATATAGGGAATTCTTGGCCTATTGAAAAATGGCACTCATTCTTTTCTCTAATGGCTAGATTTATTAAAAATTTAACATATAGGGAAATTCAGTTTAAAATTATCAACAGATGGTACATAACTCCAATTAAATTTCAACTGTTAAATAACTCAGGGGAACAAAAGAACTGTTAAAGAGGTTGTGGGCAGAATGGTTCTCATTTTCATATGTGGTGGAGTTGTCCGCTAATACAGAATTACTGGTCGGAGAGTTTTAAACATTTATCAAAGATCTGCGAAAAGGTAATAACTCCGGCACCAGAATTGGTGATCTTACAATTTCTCCCAGATGATTTTTCAACATCAGTTAAAAGTATGGTTTTGCTCTTCCTTATGGAATCAAAAAACTTGTAGTTTCTAGATGGAAAAATAAAGTATGCCCATCTTGGATGGAACTTCTAGAAAGATTGGAATATGTTCACCTTTTAGAATGTGGTTTCAGTAATATTAAGATAGGCCCAAAGATAGGAGCTAAATGGGCCCTATGGGGAAAAAAATTATCTTCACAAGCTAAGGTTTGAGCTCAGCGAGATCTCTCTTCTCTCTCCGGAGTGCTTTCCTCATGCTGGAGGTATATGATTTGTTTATGTGATGATTGTTTTGTATTGTTTTTATGTTTTATAGACTTTTGCTGACCTGTGTGTCAGAATTGGTATATTTGGAATATATGTTTTTTCTTTTCTTTTTTGTGTAATGTAACAAAATTTATATTTATATTATCTTACAATGTGCCTGTGTGAGAGCTTTTGCTGGAACATTTTAATTTCTCAGTTTTTTGGTAAATGTATGAAAATATCAAATGTCAGGTTTATGCTGTTAATACTCTAACATTTTATCTATGTAAATGTTTACTACGAAGAAATCAATATTAGCTCCACTAAACTGATTATTCAAGAAAAAAATGTTTTAACCACTAAAATATCAGTAAGTGCTGTATCCGTGAATAACTATGTTGAAGGCATTTTCTTTACACGTTTGTCTTTCCTTGTGGGCTTGTACATATCAGCCTATGTAAAGAAAATATAGCTGTCTGAGTCATAAGTGTGTTCGAATGAGATCCAGAGTCATGACTACTTTCTCTCCACACATATGTATTATTTGTGGCATTTCCTATTAGTTTCTAATAAATGTAATCAAGTTTGACAACATATTTTTTCATGAAAAAAAAAACTTTTGTAATGTTTAAAATAGAAAAAATGCATTCCATGTCCCTTTAAATTGTGATACATATTTTAATTTGTTCATTTCTTATTACAGAATGACTTGAAACTTTAGTCTTCTTACACAGTTATTTAACAAACATAAACAGATTTCATCCACACCCACCTTCTCAACATTCCTTCCTCTTGGTCCCCAAACCTGATTTGCTTTACAACCCCCGGAGGGCAGCCTGAGGCCTAACATTACACAGGCTGATAGACCAAAATAGTCCTTAAGTTTAGGGGGGTGACAGTTTCAGCATGGGCCATACATGCCCTTGCTGGTGGGGTTCAGAGGAGTCCCATCCTGCCCCCCATAATTCAGTCATGACAGAGCACTAATGGAAGAATTTACTAAAATGACATTGAATGTGAGGTAATTGTAACAGGAGACTTTATTTTGCTACATATGGACTAGAATATTTCTACTGCCTTCACATCTAAAGGAGGGGATATGTTGTTACTATGAACGCTTTGTCCCGTTACTTTTATATATATATATATATATATATATATATATATATATATATATACATACAAAAATAATTATATTTAAATATATAAATGAATAATTATATATTTATTTATTTATATATATATATATATATATATATAAATATATATATATACACAGATAATAAGTTAGTATATAGACATCATTATTTTTATATATATAATTTTACATTATTAATATGATATAATTCAACATTAAATATATATATATATATATATATATATATATATATATATATATGTATATATTATATATATATATATATATATATATATATATATATATATCAATCAAAAAAGAAGTGCAACTGTTATCAGAAATATGGAGGGCCACTAATCAGAAAAAATGTAGGTATTCCTAACCTTGACAGAATAACGGGTCATGGATCTAGATGAAGTACAATGCACACTCTTGGTTCAAGGACAGCAGCTAGGTTATCATCAGGCAAGTCTAGATCTCCAGAAGAAGAATGTGGCTACTCTTACTGACATCTTCCAATCCCTTATCAGGCACATTGATGAAGTCCTAACTACGGTATTAACTTCTGTCTTTTTTCCCACCACTGGTCCTGTTTCTGGTTTCCAAAGGATGCTTTCACTTCTATGCTGTGGATGAAAATCTAGAGGTTGCAGAGGATTCCTTAATTATGATCTTCCAGACTCTCCTTGAAGGAAAGAAAACAAGGAATCAGCATGGATCTTATGAGGATTTGTCCTACTCTGCAGAGAAACTCCAGCACTTGGTCCTGGCTCAAGGTGCAAGTATAGAAACTACACCTAATAATGGATTACTTATTCCTGCCCTCGTTGAGTGGAACTCATCTTCCGCTACTTCTGAAGTTTTCATCAACTCTTCAGCAGGAGAGATTTTTTTTTTGTGCTCAAATTCTCAGAATATGCACCCAAAAATTCCCCCAGGAGCTCAGACTAACTACCCTTGCCAACTACACATTGGAACTGAGCATCATTGCAAAACTATTACCTTCTTCAATTTCAAAGCCACCTGTATCCAAGCATTCTGGGGTAACGATGGCTAGTTCTACAGAATTCCATCATCGGGAAACTAAAATAAAAAATTGGAATGTCAGTTGTTATCTTAATCCCATGGTTTTTGGTATGATGGACACCTCCTCAAGGCAATGGAGGCATACACCCAGGGAAATCTAAAGTTAGGTTTCATTTAAAAATCTCCCTTTTCTGCAGGAGCATGGTTTTCTTCATGCAGAAGAGGGATGGAGGGATGTCCCTGCATTTACTACAGATACACATTACTCCTGATCAACAAGCTGTTTGACCATGTTCATGGATCTATCATCTTCTACAAGTTTCACCTTTAGAGGGACATACAACCTGATCCACATCAAGGAGACAAATGAGTGGAAATATTCAATAATATTCAATAAAATTCAATAATTTAACATATTTCAATAATCATTCTGAACATGTTCTTATGTACTTGGATGACATTCTTATATTCGCCTCCACAACCCAAGAAGAACATCACTACTGGGTAAGAAACATACTGTTTGAGACAATCATCTGGTGGCAAAGGCAGAGAAGTGTGCCTTTCACTGAACTGAGATTCTATTCCTTGACTATGCAATCTCTACCAAATGATTCTCCATGGATCCCTCCAAATTCTCTGTCATCCAGGATTGGTTGATACCAACCAGGATGAAAACTACCAAAGATACATTGGATTCTACAACTACTATCAAAGGTTTATCAAGAACTTTTCCAATATCATAGCTCCCTTCAACGCTATAACAAGGAAGAACCAGTCTGCAAAAAAATGGTCACCTAAAGAATTTTAAGTTTCCTGGAGCAGTTCTTTCCCAACGTTCTCTCGAGACTTGCCACCTGAAATCCTAACTAGCCAGGATAGTCCTTGTCACAACTGGATTTTGGGAGGCACAGGGAGACTCTTTGCCATCCCAGTTCTTCATGCCCAGAGCTTAACTGGACTATTGTGGACTGTGTATTGACCCTGGGATTTGGGAACATCCCTGGGTTAAAATATGATTACCATATTATATGTATCTTGGTTTAGAAGTATACTAGGTTTTGTATGGTTTAGAATGCCAGGGTACCTAAGATACTTGTGGTCATGCCCAGAGCCTAGAGACTTTGCTAGAGTAATATGCCTAGGCCTGAGATGACAAGTTTCTGTCCTGCGCAATCCAGTGTGACATACATTGTTAATTAATATTATTAATATTAATAAACTCATAGAAGGGGGTTTTGCTGGAACCTTTAGGGCGGGCACACAAACAAGGCTCTGGGATGAACGTCAGGGGAATAGGGTAAAATACTATGTAAGGTGCTCTGCAGATAGACAGCTCTGCAGAATACTGCAGTTAACACATAGCTCCCATCTGCCAATGCCCAGCCAGCTGGCTTATGCTTTAGTTAAGTAATAAGTCAACGCTCTTGAGATAGCGACCCTAGCTATTACAGAGCAGATGCTGTTTTGCACATACACATGAGATGCTCTGTTTGATATGTAGGCATGCATTTCTAAGGAAACTAAGAATGCACCTTGGCCTGATTTGTACCTTCTAGATGTTCCATCTTACACATAGGCATGCCTTTAATAGGGCAATCAAGAATAGACATTGTCCTGATTTGAGAATCTTAATTTACATGTAGGTTTGCACCATTAGTATCTGAAGGTTGTTCTCCATTGGAGAAACTGAATAAATATGTCCATAGTGCATAATAAAAGGATTCAGTTTAGCTTCACATCAAACATTGTGTGGGTGTCTTACTAGATGATGGTATGTGTTGGAGAGTGGGTATATCCTATGACCACTGGTCTCTTGGCTGTTTATCTCTTGGAAACATTCTTGTGTGTTTTTCCTGCTGTGGGGGTAATCTTCTGTAGCAGAAGTGTATAAAGAACACCCTGATTCTGCTGTGTAGGTGGAACTAGGTTCCTATCAAGCCCAGTTGAAGAAAGCATATTGTGACAGTCCTATATTTTGACATGTTCAGTTTTGTGATCACTTATCATAACAAGCTGAGTAAAAAGGATGCTCTTTCAATTTGAACCAGAAGATGCTACCACTTCCTCCAAGAGAATCCATAATCCGTTCTGATCGCATCATGGGTACATTGAAGACGACTGAGATCCAACACATTTTATATAATCAACCAGTCCTTAGAGATCCTTCAATCCCGCCAGGGAAACTACTAGGTCCAAACTTCCTCCAATAGGAACTTGTAAAGTGAGCTCACGACTCACCCATGTTCGGCCACCCAGGCATCTGGAGAACCTGCAAACTGTTGGGAAGATATTTCCACTCGCGGACACTTTGGATCCAGATCCAATATTTTATGGGGGGGCAGATTCCCCTCAGACTGACTGATTACAGTTTCCAGCTTTCACTCAATCTGACTGCTTGAGCTTCCAGCTTTCATCAAGACTCCTGTTGCAGCTTACAGCTTTCATTGAGGTTCCATCTACAGTTTCTAGTATTAATCTGTATCCTGTGGCTCCCAGTTTTGACATCCTGACTCCTTCTGCTCCCACCATAGGTTGCTGATTCCTGTGGTTACATGCTTGCCTATTACCAGCTTCCACTCATGTTCTTCTACCACAAGTGCCTTACCACACTTCAGTCTATAAGATGTATTTTCCTTACATGTGCAGGTATATGACAGAGTAATTAAATTCTACATTCATTGCAAGTTGCATCACTTACATAATTAGTTAAGATGCCTACTCACAAAGAAGCTTTATTGGAAGTAATACCCTCAAAATGGTGATATAATCTCAGGTGTAACAGTAGGTGAGAGCTTAGGGTATAGTGATCACCAGTCAGTATATTTTTTAAAAGGCTGACTTTGCTTTAGGTTTGTTCAGAAAGGTAAAAGAAAAACAATATGGTACTCTAGAGAGGTAGGCATTTTTAAATCAGAAATAAATAGCTAATAGAAGATACAAACAGACTCAGTCAGGGAAGAATATAGAATTAGGTAAAACCAAGCAGAGGAAGTAACAGATTATCAGACGTACCAAGGCCCAAGCAGAACAGAAATAGCACAATCAATAAAAAAAGGAGACAAAACAAAGTCACTGTGGACTGATATGTTTAGCCTCGACTGAAGGGAGGCTACTTAAAGGGAGCTATCCCTACCGAGTGAATATGTAGAGGAAAGGTGTTGTCTGTGGCCTGGAATGGTACCAGGCCAAAGGGTCATACGTGTGAAGCTGTTTACATTTTCTAAAAGATATTGACAGTGACACAAGGGGGCAACAGTAATCATATCATCTTCTTTATCATCGTCTCTTACCGGAAGATGGTGTCCCTCTTACACATCCAGAAAACATCCAGATCAAGGCACAGAACTTCTATTTAAACCTTTACTCTCCAGATCACCCAGTTAGTGAGGGTGTAAGAGAGAGGCTTGACTATGAAAATTAATTCTATATTTGGACTTCGATTTCCTTCTGATCTCCGGTCCCTGAATCATTTTCATTTTTTGTGGAGTTGTGGAGAGTTGTGGTTGCCCGAAGAGGCTTATTCATACACTCTTTTCCTGAAGGTGTTTGCTTGGGCTGGTGTGGAGCTGGTGTTGCCTTTTTCTGCTGGAGGTCGAGCAACTCTGAGAATATCCTAACTAAATAATGTGCACATGGAGCAAGTTTGTATACTACCCGATATAGCTAGCAATTATGCTTTTTTTAAAGTTCCTCCTATTCACTGCTTTCTCTCTTCTCAAAATCACTGACTCTCTACACCCTCATAGCAAGAATTCTGACATCTTCATCAAACCCTCACTACTCTCAGTAAAGTTCCTATGAACTCTCACCTTTCTCAAAAAATCCCATCTTTTTTCACTATTCCTCCTTCTATTACTAACTGCTGACAACATCTGCCCAAACTCTGGACTCCGACATTCCTACCAGATACAGGAACCACATCAATAACTGATATAAGTGAGTTAATAAGATGCTGGAAGGATAGCAAGGGTATCTGGAGCCATGCAGACTGCAGTGCTTCTGACAGTTGCTGAGGAGTGCGTGATGGAGGATCCATAAAGCTAACAAGGTAATTGAGGTGGTCCCATAGGTGCTCGATGGGGTTTAAGTCCAGGGAATTTGGAGGCCAGGAAAGTACTTGGAAGTCTTCTTCATGCTCCTACAACCATTCCCAGACAATTCTGGCCACATGACATGTTGCATTGTCCTGGAAGATGCCATCTGCTTCAAGGAAGACAGTCAACATGTATGGTTGTACTTGATCTGCAAGGATGGATAGATAACCCAATCAGTTGAGAGTGCCTTCTAGAGGTATGAGTAGACCCAGACAATGCCAAGAAAATATTTCTCAAATCATAATGCTGCCACCTCCAGCCTGTGTTCTTCCAATAATGGTTGCAGAGTGTTTGTTCTCTGAGGTTTTGAGGCTGAAACGCCAACATCCATCCAATCAATGGAGCAGTAAATGTGACTCATCAGTGAAGGCAAAACTTTGCCAATCAGAAGAGGTCCAATTTCGGTACTGTTGTGCAAACTGCAGCTTTTGTGCAAAGTTGCAAGTTGGCCCTCACACACAATCGCAGCCGACGTTCATTTCCGACATCAATGGCACATGGTGCTTCACAATTAGGCAATGAAACACGCGGGACTTAGCCAGAAAGGAGCGCCAAAGGCGCTCCTGCGAGCCTTGCAAAGCGAGGCGAGCCAATCATTGAAACACATGGGACTTAGCCACCAAACACTTAGGAAACGCAGGATCGCCTTAGGCTGCAAGCAGTTGCCAAACGCGGGACTTAGAAAAAAAAATAAATTACGAGACGCAGGACTTAGAAAAAACAAATACGAGACATGGGACTTAGAAAAAAAAAATACAAGATAGGAAAAATACGAAGTTAACGGCCGACCCGCTTAAACCAAAAAACACGAAAAACACAAAAAATACAAAAATAAATACAAGAAAAACATCACACACAGCATGGGGGAACAGCCAGGATGTCTGGCAGTGAGGTGAAACGCAAATTTAAGTCAATTTCGCTGAGTTTTGGCACTCAAAAATCACCTAAGCAAGAAAAAAAATGGCGACAAAAAAACTAAAATGAGCCTACACAAGCCCGGACCGCGCGAAATACCGCCAACAGCGTACTTCCTTCACAGAGGAACGTACGAAATACAAAATACACTATTAAAAAGGATGGAAAATGCTTGTGAACTGCGTAGGACATAGACAAACTAAGCACATTTTACAACCCTAACTTGCAACTAATAACATTATGAATCTAAAAGGGCGCTTTACACAACTAAACCAATGGTTTGCCCTCGTCCACGCAGCCTAATTATAATGCACAGTTGGGACATTGATGACACCTTCTCCTCAGGGCAGCAACAGTGCAAATGTACATTGTATGCTGCCGTAAAATAAAAACAGATTGTTAGCTCGTTGGGCTATTGATTGCTGTATATAATAATAATAATAAATAGGTAAAGTATATTAATTTATTAAGTAACCAATTCATTTTTGTGATGAGCGCCAAAGGTCCTCAGTGTACAAAAAGCTTTACATTGTGTGGCAAACAGCATTGCCATGGCTTCAAATTTTATTGCCCCGTCATTAGTAATAATAATAATAACAATAATATTTGGTGTGCTAAACGCACAAGGTGCAAAATACACTATTAGGAAGGACGGAAAATGCTTGAGACCCGCGTAAACACATACACAATCGCCACCATTTTACAACACTAACTTAAAACTAATAACATTACCATTTTAAAATGCCGCTTTACACAGCTAATCATACGGGTTGGCCTCACGCACGCAGCCTATTTACACTAAACACTTCACACATTGCGGACACTTACACCTCAGCTCAGCACCAGGGCAAATGTACATTTTATGCTGCAGGAAAATCAAGACAGATTGTTAGCTCTTCAGCATATTGATTGCTGCCTATATTAATTACAAATAGGTAAAGTATATTAATTTATTATTTTATTAATTCATTATTAATCACTAAAAAAAAAATATATATATATAAAAAAAAGAACCAGAGGAGAGGATCGCAATGAGCACCGATGGCGCTCAGCGCGGGGCTCACAATGAGCACTAAGGGTGCTCAGAGGAGCACAAGGGTAGAGGCTTGCAATGGGCACTAAAGGCACTCAGTGCGGGGCTCGCAATGAGCGCCAAAGGTACTCAGAGGACCAAAAGCCTTACATTGTGTGGCAAACAGCATTGCTCGCCTTACAATTTTATGACCGTCATTTTTTGACAGGCAATTTGCTGGTATATATATATATATATATATAGTATATATATATATATACTAGGAAATTGCCCGTCAAAAATTACAGGAGTAAAATTGTAAGGCGAGCAATGCAGTTTGCCACACAATGCGAGGCTATGGGCCCTCTAAGCGCCTTTGACGCTCATTGCGAGCCTCTCCCCCTGTGTAGTTTATAGTCCTCGAGCTTGAGTTTTAATGTTTTGGTTTGTGTTACTGCCTTGTGTTAAATGTTAGTGGCTTAAATTAAGTGTTACTAGCTTTCATTATGTGTTACTGCTTAGGGTTATTTTTTACGTTCTTCGGGCTAGTTTTACGTCCTTGGGCCTCATTTTCTTCATTTTGCGTTTTTGCAGCAGCCATTTTTTTTCTTGGGATTTTCGATCGTGAAAAACGGCAAAGATGCATTAAATTAACTTGCAAGCTGTCGCACAGGCGCCCTGGCTCTCCCACTGTGGTGTGTGCTAATTTGAGGCATATTTGTTTTTCCCGATCATCCCTATATAAACACAACTGTATAATCATCACAACTGAAATGATTAGAATTAAGGAATTTCCTGAATTGCAAAAATAATTAGCAACAACAAGAAATTATTTCCTTATATATGTGAGTAAATAATCTTAAGAATGGTAATATATGTTAGAACTGAACTGATCATATATAAACAATATTCATTACAATGAAAGAATTCTGTAAATGGGCAAATGACCAAGGAATTAAATCCGATCAAATGAGCTTGGATTTTGTTCCTCAAAAGGGTGCCAATGTTTTGTAAGAACTAAATATCTGCTAAAGACTGAAGGATTTAGGAATAATTTGTCATATTGATGAACTAAGATCTTTCATTGGTGACCTGAGATCTATCAATATAATAAATAATATATTTGAGGCTAATACTCCTCGGAATAAAATAATAACTCCTTATAGACAACATTAGAATATAATGAAGGATTTGTTCTTTGCAGGAAAGTGAACAGGTAAAAATAAGAAATTCAATCAAATCCAAATGGGAGAAACTTACGTCTATGATGCCGTCTGCAGAGCAGGTACATAGAAGTTTTCAAAGGATACAGAGATTTCATCTGGTTCTTGGGAAGCCCTATCCTATTGATGCGCAGAACTTTCCTTGCTGCCCGAAGGAGGGATCTACTCCTTATTAAGTCTCCCTGATCAGCACATACATAAGATCATAGCCGAAGATATCTCTCTAAAGCTCAAGTTCTTGCTGGCAGAACTGGATCACCCTGACCAGGCATATGCTATCCCGGACCAGACACTATTCAATAGCATTTTTCTGGTCCATGATCTACTACACTTTGCCAGTAAGACTGATCTGTCAAACTCCTTCCACAGGCTGGACCTTCACTACCTCATAGCTGCTATGCAAAATTATGGCTTTAGCCCACACTATGGCCCTCATTCAATTGCGATTTGACCAATTGAATAAGGCTCTAAATAAGCACATAGCATATATTTTTTTAAAAAGTTTTTAGTTAGTGAAAACCTTGCCTTTGGATAGATGCTTACTAACTAAAAACTTCTTTAAAAAATATATGTTATGTGCTTATTTAGAGCCTTATTCAATTGGCCAAATCGCAATTGAATGAGGGCCTTTGTGGGCTACATGAAAACACTTTATGCCTCCGCAGAGAGTTTACTGAAAATCAAGTGGCCCCTAACTGCACCATTGGTATTTGGTCGAGGAGTACATCAAGGATGCCCTTTGTTTGGGCAGCTGTATACACTGGCCATAGAGCTTTTCCTCTGTCTATTGAGGTAAAGGCACAGGGCTGATGTTGAAGGAGCCAGACATGCTGATTGCCCTCTTAGCTTATGCTGATAATGTGCTATTTGTGACCCAGGACCGGTTGATCTTTATCTGGCAAAATAATGCCAAGTGTTTTATTCAGCTGCCTACTCTTAGTGAATCAGCTGATCAAAGTGTCCAGACCTTCTCGAGAGTTCTCTACACGTGGAACATCTGGCCAGAGGCATGTGTCATCATGTTTTCTAGGGTATGTCTGTCTGCTGTGGACTCTTCATTCCTACACAACTGTATGGAGTTAGAGGACAGTGTCCTCATTGATCTGGGAAGATAGAGGGGTTCTTCCAAAAATGCTTTCCTTTACGGAGCAGACTCTGGAAATCATTCAGCTGGTGGCCTCTCTATGTTCAAACTTTGACTCTGGTAGCAGTATCCAGTACATGCAGAGATACCTGTATGCAGTTCTGTCACAACACGCTTCTTAGTCTGGCTCGAAAGGGTCACAAAACCGATCCTACCTGCAGTTTGGAGGTTTTTCCTACCCCCTCACACATGACCGCTTAACTAGAGCTAAGGTCAAGTTGCCGTTATATCAGGTTGCCGTTGCAGCACAAAGGCGCAGAAGTCAGGACAAGTTACCGGGTACCAGAACAAGCTGCAGAAATATCATTACTGATAAAAAATAAAAAATAAATGCCTTCCTTCCAGAATGAAACACACCATGCACATGTTTCCCAAACAGAGAATAGACTTTATTTTTCCAATCACATACTTATATAGTATATACACCAATCAACATTACCTCTTGCCTTGGGCAAACAATTCACACCTGGTAGCCTCTTTTGAACTACCCACATTGGTACAGATTATTTCCATAAACTTGGAGCTATCCTTTCATCCCCTGCCGCTTGGAGCCTAGGAGCCTGGTGATACATGCTTATCAGCCACTTCTGACAGTATTTGAACACCTAAGGCTAATTAGCCATGTGGGCTTGGAGACCTAGTGGGGAGTTGATGGGTTACCATTTTGGACTTTTCTATTGCAAATCTGCATTAGAAAACATATTATTTTAGGTGTCATTTCAGGGTTATATCGATCTCGGGAATCAATGAGTTAATACATATCAGGCACCCAGATGGACTAGAACAGCATTGGCATTCATTTTTATTATTTTATATTTTGCGAGTCCGATCGCATATCGGACCCCTAAACCCTAATTGATTGACATTTAACCTGCATGTTTTACTGCCGTAAGGATGGCGGTCTTATTTTCTATTGCCTGCTTCTAAATGGGTTAGTTACGGTCTTGCTTAATTGATCATGTTCCTGCCCTTAAATGCTACATACAAGTGCATGGTTTACTGTTTTGTATTTCGACCCCTAACTTGCGGGCTTGTTCAATTGAATAGCACTGGAATTGTAGCCAAGCACTGGAATTGAGTCCAAGCCCGTTGACATACAGACTTTATACAGCAAGATGCGGGCTTCTAATTGAATCGGGCTCAATGACAATGAATATTACTAACTAGCGACTTGCCCGTCAAAAAATGACGGCAATGAGATGTGTATGTTTGGAAAGTTGTTTAATTATTAATATCTGTATTTGACATTTCAGGAACCGTTTCTAATAAATGACGGTCATTAAAAGAAAGTGTTGAAATTCTGTTTGTCACACAATGTGAGTGTACTGTGTTCCTCAAGTAACTAAATTCCTCAAAAAGCAGAAATCTACATTACATAAAATAAGAAAAAGTAAATTCACCAAAAATAAAAAATTTACATTACAGAACCCCAAAAAAAAGCTGTCACCAAAAAAAAAAGGAACATTACAGAAAATAAAAAAATACATTACAACCCCCCCTCACTACCATTTAAAAAAAAAAAAAGACACACCTGAAAATGAAATACATATAATACATACATATAATACAATACAATACAATAAAATAAAATACAATTAAATAAAATAAAATACAATACAATTAAATAAAATACAATACACCCCTAATATACATGCCACTATGTAATATACATGCCACTATATAATGTAATATACATCCCACTATCTAATATACAATACTATCTAATAATACATCCCCCTATCTATCTATGTAATATACAATACATGCTATCTATATATATATATAGCTACCCTAATTGTAAGCCACAATAAAATAATTAAGACCACTTACCTTTGAGATGTTTCTTGAGATCAGCAACCTACGGTAAAAAAGATTCAAAAAATTAATACAACACGTTTACATGAAATACCTAAACATTCTAAACATTGTAAATATTCTAAACATTCTAAACATTCTAAATATTGTAAATATTATTCTCACCTTTCCAGCATGTCCCGTTCCAGCATGTCACGTCCCAGCATGTCACGTCCCAGCATGTCACGTCCTCCATGTTCCGTCGGTCATCTTTGTTTGTCCGACGATACTACTGTAAAAAAAAACATTACATTAGTAAACATAAACCAAATTTAAATAAACACAATCTACATTATACTTACCTTTCCACATTATACTTACACATCCACCCTGGCCGATGTCTCAGACGCTAATGACCTTCCTATGGAGTGTTCCAGAATATTGGCAATGGCGGCTTCTGATTGGCTGAAAAGGCTGTCTATCAAATTCAGCCAATGAGAAGACCCCATTTGTGAACCAATGAAAAAAGTATACACCCCAAAATACAACGGTGATTGGATAACACACCTATCCATCTATATTTGAACCAATCATAAGGCTTTATTGCCATCAGCCAATCACAATGGAATATACCTCAACGTACTGATTGGTGAAGACATCTGCGCCTTCCCATTGGCTGTAATATTGATTGATATTAACAATAGCCAATGAGAATGCGCAAATCCTTCACCAATCAGTACGTGAGGGTGTATTCCATTGTGATTGGCTATTGTCAGTGCAACCAATCAGAATGCGCAGAGGCTCCAACCAATCACCCTGTGGGGGTGTATTCCATTGTGATTGGCTGAAGGCATCTGCGCCTTGTGATTGGTTTATATAAAGATTGATAGGTACATTATCCAATCAGAGTGGGATTTTAAGGTGTATCCGTTTGTGATTGGTTCACACGTTGGCGCCTCCTGATTGGGTGAATTTGATAGACAGCGGTTTCAAACAATCAGAAGGCGCAATTGCTTATTTTCTTCCGGAAAATTCTCCTGGAGCCTCATTAGCGTCTGGGATGTCCGGGAGTGTGGATGTAAGTATATATATATATATTTTTTTTTACAGGGCATGGCAGAAGAGGATCCGGAGGAGGCTGGAGACATCGCGGGGAGGTAAGTATAATGTAGATTATGTTTATTTTATTTTGAGGTATGTCTATTAATGTTGTTTCTTTTTTAACAGGTGCCGCGCCGGAGAAGGATTTAAAGACTGCCGGACGGGACATGGGGGAAAGGTGAGTAGAATATTTAGAATGTATAGAATGCATAGAATGTATAGAAAGTTTATTTTAGAACTGTAAACGTGTTGCACAAATTATTATTTTTTTTTTCGTAGGTGGCTGATCCTAATTGACATCTGCAAAGGTAAGGGGTCTTAATTATTTAATTTTAGCTTAGACTTAGATTAGTTAATATATAGATAGCATTTATTGTATGTTAGCTAGGGGTATGTGTTTTATATAGATAGCATAGGATGTATTGTAGATAGATTGTGGTATTTATTTAGATAGATTGGGAATGTATTATTATATAGATAGCATGTATATTAGATAATGCTATTTGTTTAGATAGATTGTGTTGTGTATATTAGATAGGGGTTTATTGTATTGTATGTAATTGCATTGTAATTGTATGTATTTGTATTCTATGTATTTGTATTGTATGTATTTCCTTTTCAGGTGTGTATTTTTTTTTCTGTAGTGGGGGGGGGAGGGGGTTTGTAATGTTTATTTTTTTCCTGTAATGTTCCTTTTTTTTATTTTTTGTGACTTAGGTTTTTTTATTTTGTGTAATGTAGTTTATTTATTTTTTGTGAGTTAGGTTTTTTATTTCATGTAATGTAGATTTTTTGTGTGACTTTAGGCTTTTTTATTTTCTGTAATTAGAGTGGAGGGGGTTATTAGGGGGTAGGTAGTGTAGATGTTAATAGGTTAGTGTAGAGGGTGTTTAGTTGATATTTAATGTTTTATTGGGGGGGTCTAGTGTAGTATAGTGTTTATACTTAGTGTCATGATGGTCCTTGAGGACCATCATGGCACTTATGTGGTTAATGTAGTGTTGTAACAGGCCCATAATGGTGTTAATATACCCTTATGGGACTGATGGGGTTAAATAGAGGCTTATGGGGGTCTGTATTGACCCCCATGAGTGACAGGGTTAATGAAGGGCTTATGGGGGTCTGTATTGACCCCCATGAGTGACAGGCTTAATGATGTCACTTATGGGGGTCTCTATTAACCCCCATGAGTGACAGGGTTAATAAGGGTTTTATGGGGGTCCGTATTTACCCCCATGATTGACAGGGTGACAGTGTTAAGGTTTTTTCTTTTCCAACGGGTCCTTTAAGGACCTGTAACGCGGGAATTTTGAATTTTGATTGCAGCGAGGGTCCCCGATAGCGTGCAATCGGGACCGCCACTGCGATGGTTAATGTGTGGGGTTGATGCAGGGCTCGGAGCTTATCTCGGATCCCCTGCGGTTAATCCAGGTTTCCGAGCTTATCTCGGATCCCTTCTTGGGTAAGTTGTAGGTGGCTGAGCGATCCTGGGTCTTTGAGCCTTGTTTTCATTTTTTGCGGCGTCCATTTTTTCGCTCGCTTAGGGGATTTTCGTGTGTGTGAACTCGGGAATTTGTACTTAAATGGAGATGTAACTTCACTTTCAGAGGTCCTGGGTGCCCTCCCTTGCTATGGGCAAGGTTTTTATGTTGTTTTTGTGATTATTTGGTGTGTTTTGACTGTTTGTAGGTGCGCGCAGTTCCACCATTTTCCGTGCGTGTGGGTGTTTGTTACGTTAAGGTTGGTTCTGAGGTTAATGCAGGTTTCTGAGGTGAGCCTCGTTTTCGTTTTTTTCGGCGGCCATTTTTTCTCTCGCTTAGGGGATTTTCGTATGTCTGAACTCTGGAATTTCGACTTAAATGGAGGTGTAACTTCACTTTCAGAGGTCCTGGGTGCCCCCCTTGCTATGGGTAAGCTTTTTATGTCGTTTTTGTGAGTATTTGATGTGTTTTCACTGTTTGTAGGGGCGCGCGGGTCGGCCGTTATAGTGGGATTCTTAGTGTGTGTTGGTGTCTGTTACGTTAAGGTTGCCTCATTCCCTAAGTGCTTTGCGAGGACCCGCATTTGCGGAAGCGAGGGCCTCAGTTGCTGCCGGCGCTCCATGCCAGCAACTAAGGCCCTCGGCCGCGGTGTGTGTGTGTAACCGGTGTGAGGCGCCTTTGAGATTTAAAAAAAAAAAAAATTGTGTGTGTGTGTGTTAACACAGCCAACGTTGGAGCCTCCACCTCCGCAAATGCGGACGTTACGTTGTTTTTTTTTTGGCTGGGAGGTTGGTTTTTTTTTGTTAAAAAGTCGTGTGTGTGGTGTGTTTGTGTAACACAGCCGATGTTGGAGCCTCCACCTCCGCAAACGCGGACCCTCGCTTTGCGAGGACCCGCATTTGCGGGGGAACTGCATCCCCCGCATGCTCACAACTATATATGTGATATTATTACAGTCTGGGCAGTGACCACCGATCAGACCACTCCTCCTCACACCCCTGGGCAGTGACCACAGACCAGCCCACTTCCTGCGGAATGACGACATAGCGGCCTCCTCCCCTCACATCCCTGGCCAGTGACCAAAGACCAGCCCCCTACCCTCAATCAATGTGCAGTGACCAAAGACCAAACCCCTCCCCTCACATTTCTAGGCAGTGACCACAGACCAACCCCCTTCCCGCACACTTCTGGGTAGTGACCACAGACCAGCCCACTCTCTTCTCACCCCTGGGCAGTGACCACAGACAGGCCCCTTCCTCTCACATCCCTGGGCAGTGATCACAGACAAACCTCCTCCCCTCACACCCCTGGGCAGTGATCACAGACTAACCCACTCCCCTGGGCAGTGATCACAAACCAACCCACTCCTCTCACATCCCTGGGCATTGATTACAGATCAGCACCCTCCCCTCACATTCCAGGAAGTGACCCCAGACCAGCCCTCTCCCTGGGCAGTGACCACAGACCAGCCCCTCCCCTCACATCCCTGGGCAGTGATCACAGACCGGCCCCCTCTCTGCAGACCCCAGGGCAGTGACCACAGACCAGCCCGCTCCCCTCACATCTCTGGGCAGTGATTACAGACTAAACCCTACCTTCACAATCCGTGGCAGTGATCACAGATCAACCTCCTCTTGGAGAGCAAAAGCACCACAGTCTTACTGAGCCAATCACAGCACAGTCATTGCAGCTTCATTGTAATCACCTAAATGCAATCAACAATTGTGCACAGTGTTGGACGGGCGGCACTTTCTATCACTTTGGGACTCTAAGATGGCTGTTGCACCCCCCCCCCCCCCCCCCAATCTCTAATGTGTAACCAAAGCTAGCACATTTTTCAGATGTTACTCTACTCCCTTCCTGAACTCCCATGTGTGTTCAAAGCAGACCCTGGAATCTGGAGACAGGGAGAAAGCTGACCCATAACCCATTGACAGCAAAAAAATATTAGATGAGTTCTGTCTAAGAAAGAGGAATGACAAGAGAGGCTCAAGCCTATCAATCAAAATCACATGGTTAGGATTAGCTGAAAAGTGGGTTGCCAAGTCAGGGGGGTTTATGGGGGTTGGTTCTTTGTACTGTGTGAAAAAAAAAGAATAAACTCTGTCTCTGTCTGTAGATTAATCTTTTTCCCAATTTTCTTTTTATTAGGTAACATTATAAAATTACACATTAGTTTAAATGCCATACCATACCTTTTACAATATCAAGATATGGTTTTGACAGAAAAGTATGAGATAATTACATGGATAATAAAGTATACAAAGTCATTTGGATGACAAAATAAATATTAATTATTTATACATATCAGGACCTATCCCCACCTGTGGGAAGGCCTAATTAAACTTAGGTTACCTAAATATTTTCACTTTTTTTAAGGATAACAACAATAATAAATTACATTTTTTAAAGAACATGGTGTGATATACAGGTAAAGCTAAAAATAGCTTATTTAAGATTATAAAAAGAAAACATAGCTTCTACTGAGCTCAAATAATAAATCAAAACACTCTAAAGTTACAACTCTAATTTTATATTCAACGTGGAAGTTTGACTAAAGTAAAAAAGTAAGCTAGAGAATGAGATTGAGTTAACCGTTCCTGAAATTCCTATTTTAGATTTTTACAGAACAATCATTCTAAAGTCCATTACCTGTCCAGTTCCATCTCCTCGGGCCTTCGATCGTTTAAGGCAGCAATCTGGGTGATATTGGATGCCCCCTCCACTTATATATGTGAGTTTTATAGAGTTGCCCAGAATTGCTATCTTTACCTCAGTGTGCCTCTATCTTCCCCTCAGCTCAATATGGCAGTTTGGGGGTCTATTATGAGTTCACGGGGTTGTCTGTGTGTCTGGGTTTGAGCAGACCTCGGTGCCCCGCTCTAAGGACCGAGTCTCTATCTCAGTTGATTCTTAAGGTTCTGGCCTTTTCCTTATCTTGCTCTGCATGTCCCAGTAGCCTTTATATGCACTTATCTAGATCTTTATCTTTATTACAGGGCTTGATTAGGCCTTTCTTCAGGAGTGACACTTTAGAATGTTATGATGGCAGGAAGTATTTCTGTCTCAGATATTATAATATGTGGTACGAAGTTATATCTTCAGTCAGATTCCCTTACATGGAAAGGGTCTTCTCTAACGAAGGATGTGCAGATGTTATACGTGGCAAAGTTTAACTTGGTTGGCATCCAATATGAGGAACAGATCCTTGAGGAGGGGGAAGGGAGCCCAATTTTGAGTGTTTTGTTGCCCCAGCTATGGCTCTGGGGTATCTGTACTTACCTTTGCAAGTTGCTGCTTAATTAGTGAACTGGATTGTGTCTTCTTTCTTTAAAGATATCAAATATGTGTTCCAAGTAATTCTGGATCCTATAAGTCTATGTCCAGTGTACTAAAGAACACCTAAGACTCTATTTTGGAATGTGTAGCAACTTGTTACTAGAAAAAAACACAATAAACTTTATTCAAGAAAAAAAAAAGGGTGAATGAAGAATATATACAATGAGTGTAATAAAAGATATACTTAAGTATATCAAACAACAGGCTAATGTAAAGGCGGGGGGGGGGGGGGGGGGGGGGTGTACAGTCTAATGAGTAAACCCCAAAGTAATAATATGAGTACTCACAAATGGTAATATAATATAGAGGTCAGCACCTGTCTATTTGAGAGGACAGATGGCGGCCAACAGTTGCTCCAGTTAATAAAACAAGTGGGTCTCTATGTTTCCCATGGGAGATAAGAGCGACACAGCACTCCCCATCCCATAAGCTGAAGTAAGTTCAAAAATAGGGAACATAGAAAATATCCACTATCAAAAATTAGTGTAATGATCCTGATAACACAGCACAATGCTGTAATCAAGAGAAGCCCTTCCTTTTAGTTAAGGGTTAGGTGGGTTTCACACATAATCTGCTGCACCAAAAATTACTTCAAAACAGAAAACGAGAGATTTAACTCATTACCTTGTAATGGTGCAGACATCAACATATGTACATACCAATGGGGATAGACTGTCCCCTATAGCCTGCTGTTGAGGTCCCAACGTACGTTTCCCCGTTGTTATTGTTACGGATTATCAGGATCATTACACTAATTTTTGATAGTGGATATTTTCTATGTTCCCTATTTTTGAACTTACTTCAGCTTATGGGATGGGGAGTGCTGTGTCGCTCTTATCTCCCATGGGAAACATAGAGACCCACTTGTTTTATTAACTGGAGCAACTGTTGGCCGCCATCTGTCCTCTCAAATAGACAGGTGCTGACCTCTATATTATATTACCATTTGTGAGTACTCATATTATTACTTTGGGGTTTACTCATTAGACTGTACACCCCCCCCCCCTTTCCCCCTTTACATTAGACTGCTGTTTGATATACTTAAGTATATCTTTTATTACACTCATTGTATATATTCTTCATTCACCCTTTTTTTTTTTTTCTTTAATAAAGTTTATTGTGTTTTTTTTCTAGTAACAAGTTGCTACACATTCCAAAATAGAGTCTTAGGTGTTCTTTAGTACACTGGACATAGACTTATAGGATCCAGAATTACTTGGAACACATATTTGATATTATTATTTACTCTATTCCACTTAGAGATTTGTCCTTATTCTTTTCTTAAGTGACTTTCTTTAAAGATATTATCAAAATGTTGAGGAGTTGCAGCTGTTTGCTTCCTTTCTTTAAGAGTAACAGTTTAGAACTTGTCTGTACACTAATCTAAAGGTGTGTGTTTCTTGCATTAGGCTCTGTTCTAAGTACAAGGAGAAGAAAGGTTTTTTATTGTTTTCAATAGGCCAGTGCATTTTTGTACGGTATTGACTAGGTTGATCCTGTAAATCCTGGGTTCTGGTCTCCAAGACTGGTGGAGGTGTCCTTAACCTAAATTGGCATGCTGGGCAATGAGATAACCCTAACTCACTATCCCCGGGTGTTCCTGCAGCGCAAAGGCAGGAGGTTTTGGGGTGAACATAATCCCGCACCCCTGAGCCGTGACACAGACTCAACTAGCCCTACTTGTATAATGTGACAATCGCCATAATGCTCATGTTCCAATTAACTTAATATGATGACATACCGTATTTTTCGCCATATAAGACGCACCTAGTTTTTAGAGGAGGAAAACAAGAAAAAAATATTCTGAATCAAACACAAATACACTTCACACACATACACACACCTACATCACACACACACACACACATATATACACATACACACACACACACATTTGGAGCATTTGGGAGCCTCCAGGAGCTCTTGACCCTCCCTGACCCTCTTGATCCCCCCTGCCCCTCTTGATCCTCCCCTTTCTTCTCTTGATTCTCCCCTCTGCCCATCCATGATCATCCCTTGGCCCATCTTGATCTCACCCCATCGCACAGCGCTTCCTACCAGCACTCCTCCTGTACTGCAGCCTTCCCTTGCATTGCATGTGTGACGTCACTAAGATGTGCCGGCAGACAATATGCAGTTCAGAGGCATGCTGCTGGTGGATCAGAGGGGTCGAAGGGGAGAATCAGGAGGGGGAGAGGATAAAGAGGGGCAGAAAGAGGACTGCGAGCAAGCACCACACAAAGTTAGGGGCAGTTTTAATGCAGGCAAAATGTGTATTTGTCGTATAACACGCACCAACTCCCCCCCCCCCCCCTCCAGTTTTGGGGAAGAAAAAGTGCGTCTTATACGGCGAAAAATACGGTAATCAGAAAAGGCCTAGCAGACGATTTATCACTTCTCACGGCTTGAGAAAAGAAACCATTACAGTGGTTCTCAGGTTTAAAAAGCCTGCTCCGATGATGTGTGTAACAAGAAAATACCATATTAGCTCTATAAGACAACTGGAACATACCTGGAAGATAATTGTTAAGCAAATTGTAGTAAATGAGCCTATAGTGGATATGGCATTTATAGTGAGTATGGCAAGGAGTCAATATATTACAGGCACACTAAATGGAAAATCATTGTATAGGGATATTGTGTTATATGATTGTAATAAAATATGCCCAACTAAGAAAACCTTTAATATATAATGCTTTAAATCAAGATTTAACATGACTAAATAGTACACTTTAGATGTAATAAGGAATCAGAAAAATAAATGCAATTATGCAATAAATGCCAGTTATGATAAAGATAATCAATCAGGTAAAGGTTCATAATGAATTAGGATATAAAAAGTACTAATATATATATATATATATATATATATATATATATATATTTTTTTTTTTTCACAAAATGTGAATTTTTAAAAATGTATGCGCAGAATAATCAAGTTGAGCGAAACTTTATAATCCACAAATAGTTGTAATATGATGGTAATATTATAAATGTACATATTTAAAAGATATTATAAATGGTGTCTATTGAGTACAAGTATAATAAGTAAGAAATTATGTTCTAGCAGAACCAGTTGTGAATAAAGCAATTACTTGCAAAAACATTTTAATATTGATTGTAAAAAAGATAATTCAAATAAAAATATATTAAAAAAGTGAGGATTGTAATAAAAATATATTGGAGAAAGTGCGTTCATTGCTAGAATTGAAAAATTAGAGGAGGATAAATGTAGTGAAAATGATAAAAATAAAAAAAGATAAAAATATTTAAAATCAATTAGGAACTGTCTAAATGTGTACATTATAAAAAAAAAGTTTACTTTTAATTAAACATTTATAGATATAAGCCAACACCACAATATTACATTTATTTACATATGTTTATTCCATATTCATTTATATTATTGTTGTAAATGTTAATAGTTAATATTTTTGTTAAAGTAAATGTAATTTCACTTTTCAGATCCATACATCTCTAATTTTTCCTTAGCACCTATAAAACTATGTACTTTCTCATGTGCATTATTTCTGTTGCTCCTATGCGATCTCTTTAGTGAGGATCATGTAATGAATTTCACAAATATGACATTTTGTTATGGATTAAAAGTGTCCTCTTTTCTTAAAACCTTTTCACTCTCTGATCTTATGCAAGGTGTTTCCCTTCTGTGTTTCACAAGGTGACAATTGAGACCTGCACTTTGTCTAAAGCATTTCCCACACTCTATACATGTGTAAGGTTTCTCTCCTGTGTGAATCCTTTGGTGTTTGCGTAAGCTACCACTGTCTGCAAAGCATTTCCCACACTCTGTACATGTGTAAGGTTTCTCTCCTGTGTGAACTCTGTGGTGTCGGAGAAGGCTGGCCATTAATGTAAATCTTTTCCCACATTCTGTACATGTGTAAGATTTCATATCTGTATGAGTCTTGTGGTGGCTTAGAAGACCACTCTTTGCTATAAAACATTCCCCACACTCTTTGCATGTAAAAGGTTTCTCTCCTGTGTGAGTCCTCTGGTGAATGTGCAGAGCAGGCTTTTGTCTAAAGCTTTTGCCACATTCTGTACATATAAAAGGTTTCTCCCCTGTATGAACCCTCTGGTGTTTCTCAAGACTACATTTTCTTGTATAGCTTTTCCCACACTCGGTACATGTAAATGGTCTCTCCCCTGTATGAACCCTCTGGTGTTTCTCAAGACTACACTTTCTTGTAAAGCTTTTCCCACATTCTGTACATTTGAAAGGTCTGTTGCCTGTGTGAATCCTGTAATGATGAATAAGAGCACCCTCCTGTCTAAAGCTTTTATCGCACTCCGTACAGGCAAATGGTTTTTCCCCTGTATGAACCCGGTAGTGCATTTGAAGGTTACGCTTTGCTATAAACCTTTTCCCACACTCTATACATTTGTGTGGTTTTTCCCCTGTGTGAATCTTGCGATGAAACTGAAGTGTCTGCTTTAGTTTATAGCATTTGCCACATTCTGTACAGATGAATGGTTTCTCTCCAGGGTCCAGCACATTTATACTGGATAGATATTCTTTAGTGCTTACTGGTTCAAAATACTCGAGCTGCTCCAATTCTGGAAATTCACCATCATCTTGAGAGGACTCCTGAGCTATATCCAATGATCGATCACAGTCTTCAGTCTTTACTATTATCAGGTTTTGGGGAGATGGTCTACTTCTGTCTGGAATCCAGTCGGGACGTGAAGCATTAACGCAAATCTCTAGAAGAAAAGAGTTTATTAAAATAGTGAGTAAAAATATATTCATACAATTAATAATAACAAAAATCTTGTAGAACCAGCTTTCCACTTCCACCCAATAGAATTTATTTAATGAAAAAAATGTTTTAGACACTTTCAAGGCTACAAATAATGAGTTAAAAGTGGTCAATAATTTACCTGTTCAATACCGGACCTCACTATCATTTACAAGACAGTCCCTGAGTGCTCATACACCATGGTAGCACCCAATTTACACAGGATTTCCAAAGCTTTGGTAGATGCATCAAGATCTATCATTTCAGAGAAGACGATTACTACATCTCCCAAAAAGACCTCTCTAGTAACCAGACAGAAGGATTACATTTATTTATTAATATGAACTTAACAATAATATCCACAGTTGCAAAAAAAACTGAAATATTTATATGTCAATTTAAAAACAAACAAATTATATTTGACCGTAACTGTTCATGGTTTGAGGAAATCTTCTTCTCTTTACCACCAATTAGGTGTCCAGGGGAGGGTAGCAGATCCACCCTGGTGTCCTAAAACATCCATTAGACTGGTCTGTTTTCACCGAAGTAGCAGATTTAAGGAATCCTATAAGGACAGACTAACACCCCCTGGACACATGATCTTACTGAGCTTTACATGTACATTTCCAAAACTCATTTTATTCTTGAGTTACTGATTTTATTGTGAATCGTTATTAAATAAACAAGTGAAACTATATTTTATGAACGCTGTAGTGGTTGTTTAACTTTTGGCTTCAATATAACTGTGAGTCCATTATTTATTTTCCCCTGTGCATTCACGTGGACTAATCAAAGTGCTATATAAATACAAATAAACAACAATATAAGCTCTAATAAGACCACTATCCTAATATTACATTCATGGCTCAGGATTAATTTTCCGTGACACTCCTAGTCAGAGGTTTTGGGTACACAACATAATTACAGGACACTCACCTCCAACAGTAACTGTAACAATCTCACTCTTTACTGTGGTCAGATGACCCTCAGTGTCCAGCTCTTCTCTCTCTGACTTCACCTCTAGACTTTCAGGTATAACCACTGGAAAACCTGGAATGGAAAACCCGCCATGTAAATCACCATACAGAATTATTTTATCTTAAGGAGGGGAATATAGCAGTTTGCTTGTTCTCCACCAGTTCGGTTACAGAGTAATAGCAGACATATATTATAATGTAAGGTGATCAGTGAGGAATAAAATTACAAGATAGAGGAGCACATGATGGGTTTAGCTTTGAGGAACATTCAAGCAAAAACAAAACGAATGTTCAACCGTGCAGTGCAATATATATTACAGCAGGGATGGGTCTTGCAAAAAAGACTTTACAAATGGGTACAATAGAAAATAGGCACATCATGTCCAATATCTTTTGTCATAATGGAAATACTGTTGGGGTAATTTCCTGAGCAAATCTAATAGGCATAACTACGGAAGTCAACTGTAGGTCTTAAAAAGTTGATGGACCAGAACTTTTGCTTTCCTAACGACTTTCTTTTTTCCTCCTCTCTTATAACCTACTCTCACTCGCACCTTCAGTACTGTCAGGTGTAACTATTTTCTGGAACACCTAGTCTCATTCAACTAGACTATGCTTCTGCCTTCAATCTTTCAAAAATGCATCTGTTAAAAGAAGCTGATCAACTTCAGTCTTAATGTGTCCAATATATCTATAATCCTACCCATACCCTTTAGATTGTAAGTCTGTGAGTATTCGATCTTGATTGGTGCCTTAGGGAAAGTACGATTTATGTTTGATTTTAACCTCAAAGACTGGGCCCTCTCTCCATTCTTTTGCAAAGTTTTCAAACTGTTGTTGACTTGTACTTAACCCTGTATAGCTCTACAGAATATGTTCGCGCATTACACATAATTGATAATAATAATAATAAAAATAATAATAATAATAATAATAAATCTTGTTAATTTCTGTGAGTAAATGTAGGTTTAGTTTTGAAGAAGGTGGAAGTCAAAATGGGGTTAAATCCTAGATAATATTAATTTTCCTCCTGGGCTCAAGAAAGATAACTTCGATGGAAATCACATTACCGGAAGGGGTGCTTGGAATAGAAACAAAGTGAGAATTAGTTCCTGGTGCGTAACACCTATTCCACAGCAGAGGCAACAAAGAGTGTGGAATTAAAACTTAACCTTTAATGCACTTATATATAAAACCAAAATAAATGGCGAAATCAAAGAAAACCATGAGAGTACTAAGAAGTATACAATGCTCATTATAAACAGTGGGATGGGGATTAGAAATAGAGTACAATAATGGATGGTTTATAAATGTAAATAATAGTGACCTTGTTTGTGAGTACCTGTATTAGACACTACAGAGGCTAAAGCAAATCTATGAAAAAGCTTAAATGGTCATAACACCGGAGCTAAAAAAAGGCCTGCACATCAGACAGGCGAAATACCCCAATGTGTGTTTTGTCTGCATTATGCAAACGTCATCAGAGGGCGTCTCTTAACTTCCTGTCGCGACCCTGTGATATTTAAGCTTATAGCGCTAGATATAATTGGGTGATTGGCTTGTCAATCAAGTAAACAAAAGAGAGAAGTAGTTCTCAACCTATAAATAAATGTATTCGCTGAACGTAATACTAAATAAGTTTTAAGCATATTAGAATATTGAACGGATTGATACTGAAAATAATTGGCGCTAAAGTTAATTAATTGGAATGCAAAAAAAAAAAAATTACACAATAACAATTATTAGTGAAAAGATATTTACCAATTGATAATTATTAAATAACTAGCGAATTGCCCGTCAAAAAATGCCAGCAATTGAATTGTAAGTTAAGGAATGGTGCTTGGCACACAAATTAAGTGTTTTGGTTGTGTGAGTACTTTTGGCACCGATCGCGAGCCTCGTGGTGAGCGCCTTTGGCTCTCATCGTGTGACTGGCAATGAGCATGTAACGGAACCCATCACTGTTTTACCCTGTGTTATGGTTATTTAATTATTATGGTTAAAATATGATCACATTGCTATACTGTAGATATGTTGGTTTATGCTCTGCAGGATATTAGCTCAGACTATAGCAGACACCTAGCAGAATACATAATCCTATTAGGGTCTCCTAGAGGCAGGAGAGCCCTATTGTGTAAAGTGTTCACATTGTGAAAGATGGAACAAAGAGAAGCATTATCTTATCAATGTCTGTTATTGAATCAAAGTAGCCGGCTAGTCCCTGGGAGGTGTGACCCCACCTATTGTCTCTCTATGTGTATTGTGTGGCCAAATATGGGCATGTGTATTACCTGTGGAAAGAGATGGGTATATATATTTCTGCATATAACAAAATAAAGACAGTATTCTTTGACTCCCAAGAAAGTGTCGTCCAATATGGGTGGTCTGGGCTTCTGAGACTGCGCAGTGCTTCTATATGGATATTTAATGCTGAACCTGACTTTCCCTCTGGAACTCTTCGATGGGATTATACCAACTTCACTTTTACACAGCAGCTTGCCAGGGAAAAGGACGTCTTCAACGGCTGGTACCCTCTCACTACCGGGGTAGCCGTTACATTGGTTGGCAGTGGTGGGGTGGTCCTTTTCATCCCCAACGCAAGTGCTGAATGGAATCCCAGTACGCTAAACTGAAAAGACCCACACTAAAGGATCTCTTGGAAACCAGAGGAAGGAGTGCCAACAACCGACCACGGAGAGAGCTGATAGCTGACCTACTGGAGCTGGACGAGATGGATCGATCCATGGAGGTCGTGGACCAACCTACCCCTGTCAGCGAGGAGGAGGAAATTACAAACCTGGTTCAGCGGAGATTATCCATGTACCCAGCAACATCCGTGGAGCTAATAGATCAGCTGTTCCGGGAAGCGAGAACGGAGATCCAAAATAGGAGGGGGCATGAACTTGAACTGGCAAGAGCTAGACAACCCATGGCACATACAGTTCATACTCCCCCACCCGCTGCTACAGGGCAGAAAATACCCTTCACTGCCTTCAAAGCGTTTGTGGAAAGTGAGGAAGAAATTGATGGATATTTGGCTGACTTCGAGAGGCAGTGCTCACTACACCAAATACCACCAGACCAACGGGTCACTATTTTGGCTGGAAAGCTATCAGGAAAAGCAAATGAGGCTTTTCGGGCGCTTACTGAGGAAGATATTGCGCAGTATCGCCGGGTGAAGGCTGCACTGCTCACCAGATATGCCGTCACCCCGGAAACATATCGCCGTTGCTTCAGGGAGTCTAAAAAGAAGGTTGGAATGGAATGGGCCAGCAAGATACAAAGGGTGGCATCACATTGGGTGCGAGGGTGCAATGCCAACACAGGAGAGGAAGTACTACAGCTATTCCTGATGGAACATTTCTTCCAAGATCTGGCGGCAGACATACAGGATTGGGTGAGAGATCGTCGCCCTGCTAACTTAATTGAGGCAGCACGGCTAGCGGACGAATACGCAGAGTCCAGAAAGGTGAGCCAAGGGTCCACACGACCAACCTCTAGAGCAGAGCCACGCACTTCAATACCCGCTGCACGCACAGAATTTCGGGCCCCAGTACCCCCAGGACCGCCACGGCCTCAGGGGTCTAACCACCAACCTCGGGATTCTTACAAAATGACGTGCCATTGCTGCAGCAACACAGGGCATATTGCCTGCTATTGCCCTTTTAGATCAGCCAATAACAAATGGAAGCGCACAACACCCCACACAGAGACCCCGCCATCACGTCCCTCTGCTGCTTACTGCCTGAAAATCAAAGGGAGCCCTGAGGAGTGTTTGGGAATCTTGTATGAGGCCAACCCCGTACAGGCTGCCTCCCCGGATAACCGCCAGCATCACCGCCAAGAGGTGCGTGTGAATGGACAGGTAGCACAAGGCTTAAGAGACACTGGCGCTACCATCACTTTGGTGCAGAAACATCTCGTGAAACCAGAACATGTATCTAATCGTACCGTTGCTGTTCGTGTCGCAGGGGGGGCTATTTTTCGCTTACCCACGCCCGGGTACACTTGGATTGGGGAGTCGGGTCGGGAAAGACCACAGTAGGCATCATGGACAATTTACCTGCTGAGGTCGTGCTGGGCAACGATATTGGCCCTCTAGCCTCAGCCTTTTTACCCACGACTGCTGCTGCTTGTCCCGTGACCACCCGCTCACAGACCCGTACCGAGGACGTTCCTACAACAGGTCGGGAGACCCAGGTAAGCCACAAGCAGACACTTAGCACTACCGCCACAGAGAGACCCATAGCGTGGGACACCCCCGAAGAGCTTGTGAGGGAAACTAGACAGGACCCCACCCTCCAAAAGTACCGAGCATTAGCCGACGATAGAGGGGATGAGCGGGAACGTTTTATATGGAAAGGGGTTTCTATGGGACAGAGATTGTGGCCCACCTTTTGGACACTGGGATCCTGGACTGTTGGGATGGGATCCTGGATTTTTTTGGGTGGGTGTACAGGGGGAGAACAGTGGGCCCTGTACAATAGGGGCCCGACCACGAGCTGGGGGAGGAATGTACTCTGCAACTTGGGATGGTTTTGCTAAAGGACTTCAGTTCATTTGGAAGGCTGATGCTTTTCTGCCTCATTATTTAATTGTCTGAAACCTGTTTGTAAAATGTATTTTCCCTCTCCTTGAAATGTTTATTGCTGTGAATGCTGTATGAAGTGTGCCTTTGTTTTGTTCTTGAAATGTGAGGAAATGTGAATTGCAGTAATGCTGATGGGTTGTCAAACTGTAGAAGTGACCATCAAATCGTTTTGTCCGGACATCCCCAGGCCGATCCGTTGGGATCAGACCGTGTATGCCGGCTTATGGTCACGGGGGAGGTGTGTAATGGAACCCATCACTGTTTTACCCTGTGTTATGGTTATTTAATTATTATGGTTAAAATATGATCACATTGCTATACTGTAGATATGTTGGTTTATGCTCTGCAGGATATTAGCTCAGACTATAGCAGACACCTAGCAGAATACATAATCCTATTAGGGTCTCCTAGAGGCAGGAGAGCCCTATTGTGTAAAGTGTTCACATTGTGAAAGATGGAACAAAGAGAAGCATTATCTTATCAATGTCTGTTATTGAATCAAAGTAGCCGGCTAGTCCCTGGGAGGTGTGACCCCACCTATTGTCTCTCTATGTGTATTGTGTGGCCAAATATGGGCATGTGTATTACCTGTGGAAAGAGATGGGTATATATATTTCTGCATATAACAAAATAAAGACAGTATTCTTTGACTCCCAAGAAAGTGTCGTCCAATATGGGTGGTCTGGGCTTCTGAGACTGCGCAGTGCTTCTATATGGATATTTAATGCTGAACCTGACTTTCCCTCTGGAACTCTTCGATGGGATTATACCAACTTCACTTTTACACAGCAGCTTGCCAGGGAAAAGGACGTCTCCAACGGCTGGTACCCTCTCACTACCGGGGTAGCCGTTACATTGGTTGGCAGTGGTGGGGTGGTCCTTTTCATCCCCAACGCAAGTGCTGAATGGAATCCCAGTACGCTAAACTGAAAAGACCCACACTAAAGGATCTCTTGGAAACCAGAGGAAGGAGTGCCAACAACCGACCACGGAGAGAGCTGATAGCTGACCTACTGGAGCTGGACGAGATGGATCGATCCATGGAGGTCGTGGACCAACCTACCCATGTCAGCGAGAAGGAGGAAATTACAAACCTGGTTCAGCGGAGATTATCCATGTACCCAGCAACATCCGTGGAGCTAATAGATCAGCTGTTCCGGGAAGCGAGAACGGAGATCCAAAATAGGAGGGGGCATGAACTTGAACTGGCAAGAGCTAGACAACCCATGGCACATACAGTTCATACTCCCCCACCCGCTGCTACAGGGCAGAAAATACCCTTCACTGCCTTCAAAGCGTTTGTGGAAAGTGAGGAAGAAATTGATGGATATTTGGCTGACTTCGAGAGGCAGTGCTCACTACACCAAATACCACCAGACCAACGGGTCACTATTTTGGCTGGAAAGCTATCAGGAAAAGCAAATGAGGCTTTTCGGGCGCTTACTGAGGAAGATATTGCGCAGTATCGCCGGGTGAAGGCTGCACTGCTCACCAGATATGCCGTCACCCCGGAAACATATCGCCGTTGCTTCAGGGAGTCTAAAAAGAAGGTTGGAATGGAATGGGCCAGCAAGATACAAAGGGTGGCATCACATTGGGTGCGAGGGTGCAATGCCAACACAGGAGAGGAAGTACTACAGCTATTCCTGATGGAACATTTCTTCCAAGATCTGGCGGCAGACATACAGGATTGGGTGAGAGATCGTCGCCCTGCTAACTTAATTGAGGCAGCACGGCTAGCGGACGAATACGCAGAGTCCAGAAAGGTGAGCCAAGGGTCCACACGACCAACCTCTAGAGCAGAGCCACGCACTTCAATACCCGCTGCACGCACAGAATTTCGGGCCCCAGTACCCCCAGGACCGCCACGGCCTCAGGGGTCTAACCACCAACCCCGGGATTCTTACAAAATGACGTGCCATTGCTGCAGCAACACAGGGCATATTGCCTGCTATTGCCCTTTTAGATCAGCCAATAACAAATGGAAGCGCACAACACCCCACACAGAGACCCCGCCATCACGTCCCTCTGCTGCTTACTGCCTGAAAATCAAAGGGAGCCCTGAGGAGTGTTTGGGAATCTTGTATGAGGCCAACCCCGTACAGGCTGCCTCCCCGGATAACCGCCAGCATCACCGCCAAGAGGTGCGTGTGAATGGACAGGTAGCACAAGGCTTAAGAGACACTGGCGCTACCATCACTTTGGTGCAGAAACATCTCGTGAAACCAGAACATGTATCTAATCGTACCGTTGCTGTTCGTGTCGCAGGGGGGGCTATTTTTCGCTTACCCACGCCCGGGTACACTTGGATTGGGGAGTCGGGTCGGGAAAGACCACAGTAGGCATCATGGACAATTTACCTGCTGAGGTCGTGCTGGGCAACGATATTGGCCCTCTAGCCTCAGCCTTTTTACCCACGACTGCTGCTGCTTGTCCCGTGACCACCCGCTCACAGACCCGTACCGAGGACGTTCCTACAACAGGTCGGGAGACCCAGGTAAGCCACAAGCAGACACTTAGCACTACCGCCACAGAGAGACCCATAGCGTGGGACACCCCCGAAGAGCTTGTGAGGGAAACTAGACAGGACCCCACCCTCCAAAAGTACCGAGCATTAGCCGACGATAGAGGGGATGAGCGGGAACGTTTTATATGGAAAGGGGTTTCTATGGGACAGAGATTGTGGCCCACCTTTTGGACACTGGGATCCTGGACTGTTGGGATGGGATCCTGGATTTTTTTGGGTGGGTGTACAGGGGGAGAACAGTGGGCCCTGTACAATAGGGGCCCGACCACGAGCTGGGGGAGGAATGTACTCTGCAACTTGGGATGGTTTTGCTAAAGGACTTCAGTTCATTTGGAAGGCTGATGCTTTTCTGCCTCATTATTTAATTGTCTGAAACCTGTTTGTAAAATGTATTTTCCCTCTCCTTGAAATGTTTATTGCTGTGAATGCTGTATGAAGTGTGCCTTTGTTTTGTTCTTGAAATGTGAGGAAATGTGAATTGCAGTAATGCTGATGGGTTGTCAAACTGTAGAAGTGACCATCAAATCGTTTTGTCCGGACATCCCCAGGCCGATCCGTTGGGATCAGACCGTGTATGCCGGCTTATGGTCACGGGGGAGGTGTGTAATGGAACCCATCACTGTTTTACCCTGTGTTATGGTTATTTAATTATTATGGTTAAAATATGATCACATTGCTATACTGTAGATATGTTGGTTTATGCTCTGCAGGATATTAGCTCAGACTATAGCAGACACCTAGCAAAATACATAATCCTATTAGGGTCTCCTAGAGGCAGGAGAGCCCTATTGTGTAAAGTGTTCACATTGTGAAAGATGGAACAAAGAGAAGCATTATCTTATCAATGTCTGTTATTGAATCAAAGTAGCCGGCTAGTCCCTGGGAGGTGTGACCCCACCTATTGTCTCTCTATGTGTATTGTGTGGCCAAATATGGGCATGTGTATTACCTGTGGAAAGAGATGGGTATATATATTTCTGCATATAACAAAATAAAGACAGTATTCTTTGACTCCCAAGAAAGTGTCGTCCAATATGGGTGGTCTGGGCTTCTGAGACTGCACAGTGCTTCTATATGGATATTTAATGCTGAACCTGACTTTCCCTCTGGAACTCTTGGATGGGATTATACCAACTTCACTTTTACACAGCAGCTTGCCAGGGAAAAGGACGTCTCCAACGGCTGGTACCCTCTCACTACCGGGGTAGCCGTTACAGAGCGCCTTTGCCGTTTATTGCGATCGTGTGTTGTCGTGTTTTTTAAAGTTTTCTATATATGTATTTTTTAATGATAATTAATTAAATCAGAAATTAATATACTTTACCTATTTGTAATGAATATATGCAGCAAGCAATATGCTGAAGAGCTAACAATCTGTTTTGATGTTCCTGAGCATACAATGTAGATTTGAATTGTTGGTGACCTGAGGTGTAAGTGTCAGCAATGTGTGAAGTGTGTAGTGTAAATAGGCTGTGTGCACGAGGGTAAACCGTTTGTGTAGCTATGTAGTTGCGCATTTTGTAATGTGAATGTTAGTGTGTGCAAGTTAGTGGTGTAAAATGTGTATGTCTTAGGCGGGTCTGGATGATTTTGCATCCTTGGTAATACTGTATTCTATAGGTCGTACGGTCCTGTTTTGCGGCTCGTATTTATTTTATGCAAGTTGCGGTTTCCTTTTGTAAGTGTTACGGGCCATATTTTTTTCCCTGAAATGTTTTCAAAGTTGCTGCGGACTCGCTTCGCAAGCCTGCAGTTTCCCTGTTGCGTTACCAACAGACACAGGGGAGTGAGAGGAGGGTGGAAGAGACACAGGGGAGTGAGAGGAGGGTGGGAGAGAAGGGGGGAAAAGACACAGGGGAGGGGGGAGACACAGGGATAGGAGAGAAGGGAGGGTAGACACATAGGGGGGGGAGAGGAGGGGGGAGAGACACAGGGAAATGAGAGGGGGGAGAGAGATACAGAGGAGTGGGGGAGACACGTTGGAGTGAGAGGAGGGGGGAGAGACACAGGGGAGTGAAAGGGGGAGAGACAAAAAGGAGTGAGAGGAGGGGGAGAGACACAGAGGAGGGGGATGACACAGGGGAGGGAGAGGCACAGGGGAGGGAAATGGGGGAACACAGACACGAGGGGGATAGGGGGGAAAGAGACAGAAGGGAGGGAGAGGAAAGGGGAAATGAGACACAAGGGAGGAAGTAGACAGAGGGAGGGACTCGCAATGAGCGCTGAAGGCGCTCATAGCAAGGCCAATAAAGTAAAGGGGGAGAGGCTCCTATTGTGTGGCAAACAGCATTGCTAGGATTCATATTTTATTGCTGTCATTTTTGACGGGCAAGTTGCTAGTTGATTATATATTTTTACTTTTACACATCATTATAAAAATATGTACAGTCTCATGTTTGCATCCTCTCTCTTATCTTAATACATTTAAACAATTAACCATTAATAGTCATGCTTACTCATCATTTTCCTAAAACTTTATTGACCCATTTATTTTTTGACTAACATTAGAAATTCAAATTAAATTATTCCTTAATAGTGTAAGGAACTTTAATCAATTACATTTATTTAATATACAAATTCATAAGAAAGTACTTATGTTTAATTTTTCATAATGCTTTTAATTACACTATGCATTGTTGAACTGGTTAGCCCCTTGAAAATAGGCATAAAGTTTTTTTTTTCCTGATGTTAATCAATATCAATCACCACCTATCTAGGCCTTTAAGTCAGGTCTTAGGACGTAACCGGGGAATGTCCTATTAATTCCATAGCATTACTCAATGCTTTACTTATATTTACTAGTTACATTTTTATTTCTTTATTAATTTAGGCACCTAAGTAACCCATGAATTATATCCCCTCCACCTTAACTGCCTCCTTTCCATTTAGTTCAATTATTTACTAATTATCAATTATTAAATATATTTTCACCAATAATTGTCTATTATTTTCCGCATTCCAACTAACAGTGTTTATCTCTATAGCACCAATTATTTTCAGTATCAATCCGTTCAACATTCTAAATATGCTTAAAACTCATTTAGTATTACATTCAGCCAATCAATCAATTTATTTATCGGTTGAGAACAACTTTTCTCTTTGATTATTAGTTCCTTGATTGACAAACCAATTTAGCGGTATAAGCTTAAATATCACAGGGTAGCGGCAGGAAGTTAAGAGACACCCTCTAATTACGTTGACGTAACGGAGACGAAACGCCTGTCTGAGGTGCAGTCTTCGCCTGTCTGAGGTGCAAGGCCATTTAAGCTCTCTATAGCTTTTTTTAGCTCGTATTTACAAATAATTTAAGTGGTTTATTGCCACATTAAATTAGAGCTGCCTTTTGGCTCTCAATAGATTTGATACATTACAGACTTTATGTGTGTTTTTTTCTCCCCACTATTGGCAAAATGGTTTAAGGGCTAAGAAGTACACTATATAGAGACAATAACTGAATTCTCATATGATGGTTACTTTCAGACACCTGTCCTCTCTATGATGCTAATAACTAATAGATTCTGATGACATTACATCCAGCCTAGGTGTGTATTTTGGTATCTAATAGCTGCACCGTCAATAACCTTGGAGCGGTTATAGCCGGTGTGGTGTCAAATACAGCTTTTTATACATACGTACACTTATGCTTTAGCTGCTGTGGTGTCTAATACAGGTACTCACAAACAAGGTCACCATTATTTACATTTAAAGTATAAACTATCCATATAACCTCTCTTTCCAAAGTAACTGCCTAAATCTTAGTTCATAGCAATTGACACTTGCAACTGCTCTCTCTGATATCCATCACATGTCACAAACGTTCTACTCTACCTTTCTCCTGCGCCCTCTGGAACGCACAATCTATCTGCAATAAACTTACTTTCACTCATGACCTATTCACTACCAACTCCCTAAATCTACTGGCTCTCACTGAAACTTGGCTCTCATCCTCAGACACTGCCTCCCCTGCAGCACTCTCTCATGGTAGTTTTCACCTCTGCCACACAAATAGACTTGGGAACAAACAAGGTAGTGGTGTGGGTGTATTACTTTTCACTCGCTGTACTTTTCACCTCTTACCCCCTGTCCCATACCTTCAATTCTCATCCTTTGAAGTAAATACTATCCGCCTCTTCTCACCTATCTCTCTATGTGTAGCTGTGATCTATCGCCCCCAGGCACTCCCTCTCAATTTCTTGATCACTTTTCTGCCTGGCTCCCTCACTTTCTCTCCTCCAATGTTCCTTCACTGTTACTTGGAGATTTTAACATTGCGGTTGACACTCCCACCTCCCCAGCTGCAGCCAAACTTCTTGCACTCACCTCTTCCCTTGGCCTCTCACAACTAACAGATTCTTCTACTCATCATGCTGGACATTCTCTTGACCTTATCTTATCAGCACAACCTCCTACCCAGTCATCCGTCCACTCCCTCTATCTGACCACCACTTCCTTACCTTCAACCCTCACCACATCACCCTCTCTCCACCCCTCTCCAACCCCTACCACCATCACAAACAGAAACCTGCGAGCACTTGACGCTACTCAACTCTCCACTATTATCCAACCCCTTCTCAGTCCCATCACCAACCTCAACTGCCCTGACACTGCCATCTCACTCTAGAACTCTACTCTCTCTTCCACCCTTGACACTCTGGCCCCCATAACCACACAAAGATGCCCTCGCTCTCTTCCACAACCATGGCGCACTACACAAACACGATACACCCAGAGGTGCTCCAGCACTGCTGAACGGCTCTGGAGGAAATCACGCACTTCAGCAGATTTCAAATTTATGTTATGCTCCTATTCCTCTGCCCTTAACCATAATCATAATTATTATTATTATTGTTTATTTGTAATGCGCCAACATAGTCTTTAGCACTTTACAAGGGTTATGTTTGAGGCAAAAAACAATAGCCGTATTAACACATTGCAAAGGATGGAGGGCCCAGTCTTTCAGCTTAGAATCCGGTGTCCATAGAGCTTTCCCCAAAGCACCACGCAAGATTGAAAACTAAACTAAACTAAAGCACAATTTGCAGATGTGCTTAACTCTGCAATGACTCCACTAAAGTAAATAGGAAACAATAGCTACAAGTATTACATGATGATGGTGAATAATCCTTCTATTCATCTCTCCATAGTCATGTGTCATTCATGATTCAGGACTAATTCTCGGTGTTAGATATTTTGTGCACACAACATAATTACAGGATACTCACATCCAACATTAAATTTAACAATCTCACTCTTTATTGTGGTCAGATGACCCTCAGTGTCCGGCTCTTCTCTCTCTGACTTCATCTCTAGACTCTCAGGCACAACCACTGGAAAACCTGGAATGGAAAACCCATCATGTAAATCACTTGTTTATGCTGATAATATCCAATATTAATTGCCCAATGCTGCATTACTATTTGGCTTTTATTCATACATATCAGGTACCTCTGTTTATCATAAAATATAATTAGTGGGTCGTTTAATTTGCTACGGTAAAACAACTTTTTGAAATGCAATTTGCCATATAAATGGGTAAAGAGATATTGTAATGAAATCATCAGTGAGGAATACATTGCAAGATATAGAGCAGCGTGTGATGAGTTTATTTTATTTTGGGTGTTTTTTTGGAGAACGGAGACTTACTATATTTTGTCACCAGGTAGAATCTGTTAGGGCCATTGTATTATTTATGTGAATAAACAAAAGAACAGCTCTAAGTCATCACATTAAGCTGAGCTTAGCACAGAAATCAGACTTGTTGTTAAAGATCCTTACATGCTCATTTGATGTCTATAAATTGTTATATCGATGGGGGATGTCTAATCTACCTTCTTCACTTGTACCAGATGAGAGACACATGGAGGGCATGGATTGCTGGGCTTTGCCACTGCTCTTCTCTCTTAGGGGTCTGACAACAGCTCCATTCACTTGTCTGAGTGGCCACAATAAATATCTTCTCGATGCTGTGGCCCATCAATCTGATGAGTTCCATGTCCCTTTAATACCTTTTATATATGTAATATAGAGGTTGATATTTTGCTGATGATTCTAGAAAGAAGACCTGGTATATATTGGAAGGTGATAAACAAGAATGTAAAGTACTTACCATCCATAGAACAAGGATCTGTTTCACTCTTTATGGTGGTCAGATGATCTTCAGAGTCTGGCTCTTCTTTATATAAACCTTCAGGACCAATTTCTTTGAAGTAAACAGAAAAAATATTTGGTCACTTTTATACTATTAAAGAAGGTCATAAGTCTATAGGATTTAGTGATCAGAACCACAGGAAGGTTTGTACGTATTACCACCATAAGGAAATGTGAAATAATGTTTAGGTTCTAGAATTTATACCCAGAGACTCTCTTACAGAACAAGTGATCACACTTAACAGCCTAAGAATATATTCACCATTGACCGTAATCTCATGTATTGTGGCCATATATTCCTCAGTAACTGATTTTTCTCTGACTTCCAAAAGAATGCAAAACCCATCATGTAAGGCTGGCAGTGGGTACTCATCTTGTGATGACCCTCTTGTGATATTTGAATAAGAAATAGGTGATGAAAAGAGATTCTTAATTGGTGGGACACATATTTCTAAATATGCTATTGAGAGGCAAAATGCTATATTGTCTATTTTGTTCCTTATACTCAAGGTTCTCCAAACGATTTCTAGCTAACATAGTAAATTGTTGAGCATTACATGATTTCCTAATATCTAATCTAAGACCTATATAATAAGTCATACAGGATTCAAATTGTATTTTTTTTATTAATATATGGTTTTTTTTATACATATCTGCTTGTTTGTCTCTGTATGTAAGCCATTAATTACTTCATACATTTCTTAAACTATTAGTGGGTCTCAACCAGAGACATAACGATACGCATCGGAACATGAGCCCCTCAGGTCAGCAGGTGCCTACCACACTACCGAGAAAGAGCAGAGGGCAAGTAGCACTAGATCTATTGAAATGGTTGGGCCCAAAGAGGAGAGGTCACCCAGCTGTGATGTGTCTGGAGGAGATAGGAAAGTCCACTGCTGCAATTCAGTATAGGAACCTGGAATGTTAGAACGATGAACCAAGGCCAACTGGTTATGGTCAAGAATGAGATGACAAGGTTACAAATTGATATCCTGGGAATTAGATGGACTGGAATTTGCCATTTTACATCAGACAACCACCAGATCAAGAATGGTCAAGTAACACGCAGAAGAAATGGAGTAGCCCTAATAGTCAATCAAAGGGTGGCCAAAGCAGTGGTCAGTTAAAACCCAAGTGACAGAATTATTCCAATTGAAATTCAAGTCAGGCCATTTAACATCACAGTGATCCAACCATGCATGCTGAAGAGGCTGAAGTTGCCCAGTTCTATGAAGATATTCAATATGTCATAGATCTAACTCAAAGAAAAGATCTACCTATTACCATCATAGGAGATGGGAATGCTAAAGTACGGAATCAAAAGACACCTGGAATTACTGGCAAGTTTGACCTTGGAGTACAAAATGAAGCAGGTCAGAGATTAGTGGAATTCTATCAAGATAATTCTCTGGTCATACTGAGCACCCTCTTCCAACAGCCTCCGAGTCAACTCTACACATGGACATCACCAGATGGACAATATAGAAACCAGATTGACTATATACATTGCAGCGAAAGATGAAGGAGCTCTATACAAAATCAGCAAAAACAGCTCAGCTCAGTCTGCATCTGTAGGTCTCTCCTGTGATCTCAGTCTGCCAAACTCTGGAGGTCTCCCCTATTAGCTCAGTCTGTCATTCAGACCCTGTGCTGTTCAGGGGTACAGGGAGAAGGCAGGGTGTTAAGGTACTGGATAAAGGGGATAGGGCATGAAACTGAGGTGCAGGGGAGAGGGCTGACTGCAGGATATAGGCGGTGAGGAGAGCGATTGGAAAAGGAGATTTTAGTCCAAACTGCATGCAGATGCCAGGCATGCTATTTTTGGGAGCGCTTGCATGTGCGCATATGCTTCACAGCGCATTTGTCTCGCGTGCGTAAGTCGGGGTGATGTCTTGCTGATAACAAGGCTGCAGGAGTTGATGGAGTCCCAAATGAACTATTCAAAATTCTACAAGATGATGCTGTGAAAGTGTAACTTGCTTTTTGCCAACAAATTTAGAAGGCTCAACAATGGACACAACTATTTGGAAAAGGTCAGTCTACATCCCAACCACCAAAAAAAGGCAGTGACAAAGTGTTCCAATTATCGAACAATTGCACTTATTTCGCATGTCAGCAAGGTAATGCTTAGAATTCTACAAGATCGGCTTCAACAATATATGAACCAGGAACTACCAGACGTGCAAGCTGGTTCTGCAGAGGAAGAGGCACAAGAGATCAAATTGCCAATGTCCGCTGGATAATAGAGAAAACAAGAGAGAGTTCCAGAAATGCATTTACTTCTGCTTTATAGACTATTCTAAAGCATTTGACTGTGTGGATCACAACAAAATGTGTCAAGTTCTTAAAGAAATGGGAGGACCAGATCATCTCATCCTCCTCCTGAGGAATATGTATGTGGACCAAGAAGTCATGGTCTGAACCGAATATGGGACAACAGAATGAGTCAAGATCGGAAAAGATTTGTGACAAGGTTGTATATTATCACATTATTTATTTAACTTATACACAGTACATCATGCATAAGGCCAGGCTGGATGAATATAAAAGTTGTAATAAATATCAATGACCTCAGATATGTGGATGATACTACTCTGATGGCTGAAAGGGAGGAGGAACTAAAGGCCTTATTGAGAAGGGTAAAAGAAGACAGCTGTTCTACGTTAAAAAGATGAAGATCATGGGAAACGGCAATCTTCCTGGCAAATAGATTTTATTTTCCCAAAGAACTAACCAACTTCTGACTTTGCTTTTAGTCTGTAATGCGGTGCCCACCACTTTGTTTTTTTAACTTAGCCTGACACCTGAGAGAGGATGTTGGATGCAGATAAGACTTTTATTTAGTTACACTAGAAAACTAGACATACAATAACAAGGGGACCTAAAGTGAGTCATAGTTTCCCTTTCCCAGTTGACAGATTATTGGCTCGATCACACGGCTCCTGTAGGAAATATTGCAAGTGAAAAGTTCTCATAAGCCCTAACCTAGCTATCACATGCTGCCCGTATCACACAAATAAAACGGTCATGTAACTAATGCAGAAATAACCAAGTTCCAAAAGCACCACAAGCAACAAGAAGTGATCAGTTGCACATGGAAGCAAACAAGACCATAAACAGGCTCACCAAACAGGCCATATTATCATTCAGACAAGGGCTTGAACAGGATCCTTGTAGTAGACCAGGAAAGGGAGAGGGATTTGGGGGATAGGGGAATCCATGTTCGAAGGCTAACAGGAAGAAGCAGATTGCTATGGATGCTGGTTGGGAAGTTATTATACTGCAGCAGCAGCAGAGGGAGGACTGGCAAGAGCTTAATGGCTTTTTTGAGGAGGGCCAGGTACTGGAGAGGCAGGCAGGTGGAAGCAGCAGGTGGCAGTACAGGGGCAGCAACAGCCTCCACAAGAAAAAAAAAATCAATCACAGTCTTATACACTCATATTTATAAAAAAAAATGTTTTTTTATTATCATATCATCCTTAACCAATATATCATGCTAGCGACTTGCCCGTCAAAAATGACGGGGCAATAATATTTTAATGCTGTTTTGCCACACAATGTGAGTCTCTGACGCTCTTAACCTTTTTGTTATCTACAAAGAAGTACAACATTTAGAATACATTTTTTATTACCTTCAACTTGTATTTCATTAACAGGTAAACCATAATTATTGAACAATATTAACAATTTTAATTTTCATGTATGCAAGAATAATAAAACAATGGCTGAAGTTTTGATGAATACATATTGTAAACCATTACATAAAACTTTGTAACCGGCAACTTATATTTGAAACAATGTTGAACCTTTTTTTTTTTAACAATACTAACATTTTTAATTCAGAGGTATGCATGAGTAACATAACAATAGGTCAACTTTCTCTGAATAAGTATTTTAAACCATTATATAATACTTTGTAACATGCAACTTTTATGTAGGCATTGAATCCAGAGGAAGGCAAACAGTAAAACCCCCCATTGAAACTTTTTATATCAAAGGGGGGAAAAAATGAATTCCTTCCTGACCCCATTAACTGGCGTTTGAATACTCCCTGCATCAATACTCTGTATTTAATTATAGATTTCAATTTATGAACAAATGGTCATCCTCCTACTAATATAAATCCTTAATTATATACAATGAAAGAACTTTCCACACCTTTTAAAATACAATGATAACATCTGAAACAGTAACTTAATATACTAATATTTTACTAGCAATTGTCCAAAAATGCCACAGAACCGTTTTGTGGGTCAATCATGTGAAAAGGTAACTTTTAACACATTCCAATACATTAGTTTCTCTTTGCATTTTTTCCCCACTTTTTGTTGTTATTCTTGTAGTTCTTAACAATGGCACATAGGAGTTTCCTATGTGAAATAGTGGTCCTCTAAAAAGAGACCGCCAGACATAAGTGTTCGTCCTCGGGTTATAACCATTGTTCTCAATGTTTTTTGCCATTTTATAGATTTTCTTAGTGAAATATTGGTCCTCCTCAATATGAACTTTTATTTCTTCTGGATTGTTGCATCTTGAAAATGCAACATAGAGTTGTCCATGGACAAACACAGGTTCCTGGAAAAAAATACCCACAGACTTAAAAGTTTGTCCTTGGGATTTATTAATGGTCATGGCAAATGCCATGATAATGGGAAATTGTCTCATTTGAAGGACAAAAATCAAACTACTATCACTTGGAGCTAAATCAATTCTTGGTATAAGAACTGGTTCACCTTTATGGGTACCATTCATAATTTCTGCATGTATGAAATGATCTTTTAAATCCTTCACAATTAATCTAGTCGCATTACAAAGTCCTTTTTTGGGATTCATATTTCTCAGTAGCATGACAATTGACCCTTTTTTAAGTTGCAAAACATGTGGTGGCCTTCCAGAGGCAGTTAAAGAATTAATAAATTCCATTGTAAAGTTAGATTCACTGTCTTTGTCATCAGCCAGAACCGAATCTGCCCTGTGATAATATTTTGTGGGTGCGTTGATTAATATTAAAATTTTGTTATTTAGATTCAAGGCATCTATGTTTTTTTATGTTAATATCACTTTGCTTGCAATGTCTGAGTAATCCTCGTTATTGATGGTATTGAGAAAGATTGTCGATATTAGTGATTCTTTGCAAATCATTTCTGATGGAATTTCAACAGTATTATCAGGCAAATTAGTTATTGTTTGATGTTTTCCTTCTCCAATCTGAATTAGCCAATCATTGAATTGAGTTTGGCCTTCAGATCTCATATTTATTTCTAATTTAAGAGGTGTAAATATTTTGCACAGTTTACTTCTCTTTATACACGTTTTGACGATGTCAGTCCTATTGCCATGTGGCACAACAGGTAATGTTTGCCTAAAATCTCCTCCTAACAACATCACCTTTCCACCAAATGGCAAATCATTAGCCATAATTTAATTAGACATCATTGTTGCCTCATCTATTATAATGAATTTACTTTTGTGAATTTTTTTGGCTTGTAATGAATTAATTTGAATATACGACACTGATGTTTCCAGAATGGGAACTGGCAGTTTAAATCCACTATGCACAGTTCTACCACCTTCTCACAAAAGTGCGTCAATTCCAGTTGTTGCAAATGGCAGTGCTATTTGACCCTGTGCCCAAATGCAACTCATCAATAAATTATATAGATACGTTTTTCCTGATCCACCAGGGCCATCTAGATAGAAATAAGGGCATTTTTAATGGTGTTAAATGCTTCCAATTGTAATGCATTTAAAGTTCGAATTTGTTCTTGTGTTTCTTGGTATTCAATCTCAGTGTCATACTCATCAAAGTTAATTTCATCTATAATTCCTGGATCAGGCAGATTAAAATGTGCCCAATTTAATCCATGGCAAAGAAAGATTTCATGAATTTCCATTAATGCATTTAATAGCGCAATGGGCTCATTGTAACGTTTCAAGAAATCTTCACACATATGTAATTTAAATGTTTACCACAAAGCTAATGCATCAGGTACATTGCAAAAGATGCAAATGAAAGCAAATTGTTCTCTCCTTTGCTTTGGCATTTGACATAGTGCTGCTTCTTCTAGACATCTCTCCCATTCTGTATCATCTGCTATGAAGTTTTGAAGTGTCTTGCAGCGAATTGGAAAGTATCATAAACTAGGTCATTCACTGTGCGAAAATGTTCATAACTTTGTGCAACAGGAACATGTAAAAGAAGTAATCTTAAACTGAAACGTTCAATGTCTCTTGGACTAATGGTATAAATTTGTGGGATAATTTTATGATTAGCTTTTTTTTGTTGTCGCCATTGGCAATTTACGAATAAATAGTGCTGTGGCATCTCAATGTATAAAAATTGTCTGGCCTCAGTGTCCTGACAATTTAATTGAAGCCAAGCAGTAAGTGTTGTTGCTCTATGTTCACTTTGTGCTAAAGCATTTATTTGATTCCCTGCAGCAAAGCAAACAAATTGACTTTGTGGCAATTGGACAGCTAATTGATACACAGCATGTGACTGATCATGCATCTCAAATTTGAGAAGGCGCCACATTGCTTCTGGAGCACTTACATAGCGAGCATCTAAAATTCATTGTTCAACAGCTTCCATTGTAACCAGGACATATGGCTGTGCTAATGTCCTTTGGTCTCCTGCTTCTGGGTGTAAATGTGAAGTCTGGTGGTAAATTTGACCTTGTACTGTAAAACAGTAAGGACCATGTCCTGGGACATTTTTTGTTAATGTTGCACCCATTGAAGCAAATGAAATTGCACTGTTATAAGACTTAATGTTTTTTATTTTTATTTATATAATTTGGAAATTTTGGATCACTCATTATACTTTCCCAATATTCAGGAAATGTGTGTCTTTCTGGAAGTCTTACCTTTCCTTTCTGACAGCAACTAATAAACTCTCCATCAGTTGGTCTTTCCTTCAGAAAATGATAGGCCCCACAAAACTGACACACCACATTCATTAATCCACAATAATGAGTGTCTACAGTTAGTGCTGTAAATAAAATCACTATCGTTAACTTCCTCAACATAGATATCACTACATTGGTGTCATGTGTATGAACATCTGTTTCATGAGGCAATATTGGATCCTTAGGGAATGTTTTACAGACATTTTTTTTTGTTTACTTTTTCTTTCCTTTGAAGCTCCAGGACACTCAGTTTGTGCTTTCTTAGTAATTTTTCTTTTATTTAGAAGTCGCTATCTGTCTTATTCTCTTAAGCGTTGCAAAGTCTCAGGTGACTGTGCATCTCTCCATCCATATTTTTTTGACCTGTCATCAATGCAAAACCTAAATAGCAGTAATGAATCATTAACATTACTTGAAATGCATTTGTAATGTTTTCATTAAATTAATCAAATCAATGCATTCATTTTTATTTGCATACATTAAAAGCTAAAGAGCTAGGCATATATATATATATATATATATATATATATATATATATATATATATATATATATTAATACTTTTTTATAATGAATTATGAAGTAATTAATAAATTAATATACATTAATGAAATAATCTAAAACTGTTCCTAAAGAAGGGCAAACACAAAGAGCTATGAGCAAACTATAGATTGGTCAGAAAAGGATTTGTAATGTTTTGATTAAATTAATTAATCAATAAATCAAGTTATGAGGTGTAATTGTAATTTATTAAAACATAAATGTCTAAGCATATATGTATTTCTAATTATTAGTTTTGTGTGTAATTATTAATAATTAATGAATAAAATAATATACATTAATTAATCAATCAAAAACTGTCACCAATGCAAAATAAAGACTTAATCCTATTTCCCTAAAGAATGTCATCATTAAATGATATACCTGTCAAGTTGATCTTATAGCAGATCAAATCCTGCAGATCTCACTCTCTGTCTTCAGGCAGGTGCAGAGATAAGGAATCTGTAAAATGAAATGAAAAGCATTTTTAATGTTTTGATTCAATGAATTCATTAATCATTGAAAGTATCCTGTTTAATTGGCATACACGCAAAACGTAAAGGCCTAATCATCAATATATTCATAAGTGAATGCATTCAAAAATATTAAATGTAGCACGTGTCATAATAGTATAAACTGATTTAAATATTTAAGTGCTTAGAGGGTCCTACCCCGGTCAGTCGATGAGCAGGAACAGAGATATATAAGTGCATTTCAAAATGTACATAATTTTTGAGTAAGTTTAAAGTTTGTTTATCAATGAATGTATGTTAATGATCAGTACTTCAGATATCTGAATGCGATATTAAATCTATGCATTGTAAAATAGACAATATATTTTTTATAATGATTACTAATTATTAATTAATATACGTTAATTAATTAATCAATACGGTGAAAAATGGAAATCAAAAAGTCTTAATCCTTTTGTCCTAAAAAAGAGCATCATTAAATTATATACCTGTAAAGTTGACTCTGTATTCAGCTGCAGAAATGATCAAACTGTAAAATAAAATGAAAAGCATTTTTAATGTTTCATTCATTAATCATATGATGTTTAATTGGCATACATGCAAAATGTAAAGGTGTAAGCATGGATATATTCATAAATAAATGCAGTATAAAATATGAAATGTAGCAGGTGTCATAATATAAAAAAACTGATTTCTATATTTAACTGCTTTGAGGATTCTATCCCTTTCAGGCAATGAGCAGCAACACAGAAATATAAGTGAACTGTAAAAAAAATTATTATTATCACTAATTAAGTAATTAATGAATATTAATAATTAAATCAATATATTAGAAAGAGTTAAACATTAATATATTCAAAAAACTAAAGGCAGTCAAAAATATAAAAAAAAATTCAAAATGATTATACTAATAATTAGTAAATTAATGTCTATTAAAAATGAATTAATCAATTAATAAATATATTTGAAAGCGTTAACCATTAATGTATTCATAAAGTAAAGGCAGTGTAAAATATAAAAAATTGTGCATATTTTTTTTTTAATAATATATTTTTTTCTATTACTAATTAATCAATAAAGGAATACACTTTACCTATTTATAAGTAATAGCCAGCAATCAATATCCTGAAGGGCTAACAATCTCTTTGGATTTTCCGGCAGCAGAAAATGTCCAGTCAGACTGTCATCACCTGAGGAGAAAGCGTCAGCACTGTGGCAAGTGTGCCCTATATATAGGCTGCGTTGGTTTAGGCGGGAAAGCCGCCATTTCAGAATCGTAATGTGTAAATTTGTAAGTTAGTGTTGTAAAATGGCGGCGCTAGTCTATGTCTTATGCGCCTCCCAAGCATTTTCCGTGCTTCCTAACAGTGTATTTTTGTACCTCGTACGTCCCTGGCAAAGTCGTACGTGCCTGACGGTGTTTTGCACACTTTGGGGTTGTGTAGTCTTGTTTTAATTTTTTTTCGCCCACCATTTTTTTTTCCCCTTGCTTAGCCGATTTTCAAAGTTTTGTAACTCCTTAAATTCAACTTTAATTTGCATGCAACCTCACTCGCAGATGTCCTGGCTGTCCCCCCATGCTGTGTGTGAGGGGATTTTTTTTTGGGGGGGGGGGGGGGGGCATTTTTCAGTGTTTTTTGGGATGTACGTGTTTTGGTCGTTATCTGCGTATTTTTGCGACCTCGTAATTATTTTTTTCCCATGGCGTCGTATTTTTTTATAAGCCCCACAGTGTGTTTTTTTTCCCCCCAAAGCCCCGCTTTTCTGGGTTGTTTTTTACCGTGAGCGAGGTGGCGTAGAGCCTCCACCTCCACAAATGTGAACGCTCGCTTCGCAAGGTCCCCAAATGCGGACACAATGGGTTGACGCCACGCTGTCCATGTTTGCGCATCTCAGCCTAATGACGTCATTATAGCACGCCAAGGCAGTGCACGCGTCTAGCAGCTCCTTAGTTTTAGACACTCGCTCCGATTTCCCTATGCCGATCACCCTGTGCTTGCCATATACCCTTGAGTGCCATTGAAAGTCACAGACCTACTTTGAGAGGGTTACATAGGAGGTGGTTAAAAGACGCTTTATAAGGGGATAGCCAGCAAGAGAGCTTAGTTACAAGGAGGTCCTCAATGAATTGGTGTTGGACTTGGAGGCTAGGGCCAAGTATCACTTCTTGTAGCACTATGTTCCCAAAACTTTTCAGTATTTTACGGACTTGCCATTTTAGGTTTGCTAGTCTGGGTGGATTTTGGAGAGCAGGGGCTGATTGTTATAAACGGGTAGATGCCTTTCTAGTGCTAATGTAGTGATTTTCTGAACAAACAATAGAATAGCACTACAAGTGATCAAACCCAATTAAAAACATTCTACATGCTCTTCTGATATGGTTAAATTAATATGTTGATAGGCAAGGTTATGGTCCCATAATTTCCACTCAGTGGTTTGTCTGGAATACAAGTAACCACAATTATAATAACATATGAAGATTATAACACATATGGTAACATTAACCGTAATCTATTCTACCTCTAATCTGTCTGGTCCAACTAATGGAAAATCTGCCGACAAGAAATGGAAAACACATCATGTAAAGCTGGTAGTTGGGGCTCATCTTGTGATGACCCTCCTGTGATATTGGTATACGGAAATACATGATGTAAAGGGATTCCTACTTGTCCACAAACAGATTTCTGATTTAGATGTGTTGTTGAGAGGCAAAATACAGTAATGTTGACTTTGCTCCTTATATTCAACGTCCTTCAAATTATTTCTAGGTAACATGGTCAATACCTGAGTATTACATGATGTCCTAACATCTAAATGAAGACCTGCATAAACAATCATACAGGGCTTGACAATATTACAGTCCAATGTCTCCTTAGATTAATTCCTCTTTAATATCTTTACATATAAATATGATACACTCATAAATGTATTAATAATAATTATTCGCTCACAGAGACAAACTATCAACAAAGGTCAGCATAGTTATAATATGGGAAATGTAATAAAGTTTATATTTAGTTGTTCCTTTTAGTCTTGCTGTACATTTGGCTTAGAACCATAAAGGTATTTGTCATTCATATTTAATAAGTTATAAACATGGTTTGTAATGGGCTTAAAAAAGCCAATGTATGTTAGGAAAAACGTCTTATGCCTGAGACAGTAGGAGAGCTAGCGAATGGGAGGTTCCAGTACACCACCACCTCCCCACCCTGGTGCCTGACCAGGTCTCAATAAGACTTCTGTCCGCAACCCTCATCTCTCCCACCCATGATCCTCATCCCTCTGAGAAAATAAATAAATCAAGAAAAAAGCAGGGCACCCAGACAAGGCCCTGTTTGCATATAACATTTTCCATCTTCTCTGAATAGTGCACTTCCTGATAACTTGGAGCCTGAGGACAATTCTTATCTAATGAACAGTGAAGGGATGTGTGGGTTAAAGGAAAGAGGGGAGTGAGAATTATTAAGTCATTTAACATTTTAGAATTTGATATCCATTTCCTTTGCTTGAGCTCAGAAGCAGGCAGCTGGCAACAAAAAGGCCAACCCTGCTCATGCAGAAAATGTAAATACCCCTCTCACACATGCCATCTTCATGAAAGTTGCATGGATGCCTCAAGAAATCAGTT